>CANYLF015596070.1:0-10920 GCA_948193215.1 Bocquillonia castaneifolia
AAATGCCCAGCTCGAACAAATGACTCAAACTTTGAATGCCATTGATCAACAACTTTCTTTGGATAATCAAAGTTATGAGTATCAAGAGGGCCATTTAAGAAAGTTGGTTTGCCTTTGCAACTTTGAGGGGTGTAATGAAGAATAAATTGAGCCCATGGAAGAGGATGATGAGCAAGTCCTTGAAGTTCAACACCAATTTCAAAATATTGACAAAGAGGAGGATTTACAAGAATCCAACTTTCATGTTCATGAGGAAACTTGTGAAATTCTTGAGGATGAGGGCGATAAAAATAAAATTGATGTTAATGATTTAAGTGATGAAGTATATGTACCTCCACCTGTCACCATCATCTATGATGATCTTGTGATAAAGAGTATATTGTCTGAGAACCCATAAAAAGAATCATATATACTTGAAGTTATTCTTGATCCAAAGATGTTTTTTTGTGGAATATGCTCTTTATTATCTAAGCATAAGGGAGCCTACAAGGGAGAAGCAAAGGCAGATGCTTCCAAGAAAACTTCCACATGTTTGGTTTTATCATTAATAACAAGGGAAGTACATCTAGCTAAAGACCTTAAATTAAGCGCTTGTTGGGAGGCAACCTAACGTTTTTGTTTTGATTTTTGATTTTTAATCTATTTTTCTTTTCTAGGATTTTTTTTATTTATTTTTGTGATGTTTTCTCTAGGCTTTTCTTTTGGTTTCTTGGACCCCGACTCTTGGTTCGGTGATTTGATGCGGCTTCTGTTCAGGGAAGTTTCCTTACAACCCCCCTTATTTTACTTTTAATTTTTATTATTTTAACATTTAAGACAATGTTTCATTCAAGTCTGGGGGAGGGAATTATTGGCTACTACTAATTTTTGTGGTAAAATATTTTTCAATTTTTCTTTATGCTTAATTTTGTTTTGTTTTGCTTTATGTTTGTGATTAAGCATATTGAGTTGATACTTATTTTAATTGAGTTAATTGTTCAAAATTGTTGCAATTGGTGCTTTAATTGTGATGAAAATTATTTGGTTCAAAATTTTGGATAATTGCTTGATTTAAGTTAGTATTAATTTTTGAGCTTTCTATTTATAAGTTTTAGTGCGATTGATTGTTTTGTGAGTTTCAATTGAATGCTAGATTCTCAACATCGTACTTAACCTTGTGAGCTTTTGAGCTAAATTTAGCATATATCACTTGCATGCTCTTATTTTTCTTATTGAGAGTATCTTGCTTGGTAAGAATTCATTAGAACATTCCTTGGTATGCATTTGGAATCCACATGAATTATTGAAAATATGAAAGTGATAAAAGCAATTTAGGTTAACTCTTGGCCAAATATACCACCTTATTTACCATTAGTAAGCCAAGTTTGAGCCTCAATTTTTTTTCTTGTTTGATTAATTTGCCATAAATTTATGAGCTAAATTGAGCCATTCTTGCATCTTCCCTTGTTCAAACCCTTAAGTGCATTTTCTATAACTCTTATGTGTTGATTTGATTTGTCAAGTGAGCGTTTGAGTTGAGTATTCCTTGAATTAATTGCCAAAGGTGTTGAAATATTTTAAATGTGCTCAAGTGAAAAAAGAAAAAGTTAAAAAAAAGGAATGAACAGATTTGAATTAAAAAGCTAAGTTCAAAAGAACTTGAAGTGGAAAGTGAGCACAAGAATGTTTTGGCAATAAAGGATTTGAAAGTTATATCCTTGGAATTACTCATGTTTTGCATTGAATTTTGATACTTCACAAGTTATCTTTTTGAGTTGAATGCACTTCTTACATGAATTTCTTTTCCTTTCTTTTCTAAATCCTACCATTCCTAACCCCCCATTACAACCAATTAAAGACCTTTTGATTTGTATTTTTAATAATTTTAGTGGATGACTCTTGATTATGGGGCAAGCTTATGATTGAATTTCTTCCTTGCAATGATTGTTGAGTGTAAACACTTTTACCCCTTAACACTAGAGAGTTATTGTGAGATTTTATAAGAGTGTTGGCTTCAAGGTGTTGAATTGAAATTTCAAATTAATTGGTTTCACTTGGATTTGGTTTTCGAAAGTTTGAAATTTAACATTACCTTTGCCTTTGAGTTATTTGAAATTATTTTGGATGAGGTAATTGTTATTATAATGAGCTTATTTTGTAATGGTTTTGAGCATAATTCAATGATTATAAGTTTTGATTTAATTTACTTGAGGACAAGCAAAAGCTCAAGTGTGGGGGAATGGGTTTAGGAAGTTGTCCCAATCGCTTTGCTTCTCATTGAATTTCTTGAAGAATTGGTTCAAAATGGGCAATGATTTTTTTAATGGAAGTATGTATGGATTCAATTATTTTAAGTGTTGATTCAATTTGCTTGAGGACAAGCAAAAGCTTAAGTGTGGGGGATTTTAATAACCGGGTTTTATTCTATATGATTTAGTGATTTTTAATTCAATTCCTTATACATTTGAGTGGTTTTAGCATTTAATTTGTTATTTATTGTTAACTTACAATATTAGGGGAGTTTGAGTTCATTTAGAATATAAATCGTGTAATTCCCTTATCTTTGCATCATGCAAGTGTCAATTTAATTTCTTCATGGTTATTATATTTTCAAAGGTGATTTATACTTTTTTTGGTGTGAAATCATTGTAGGTATGGTGCTTTGAAGGTTTAGAAGCTAAAGACAACACTTGAGGTTTAGAGCTTAAAGGAGCTAGTTTGCGGTTTCGCGAATCGGCCAATTTTGGGAGCTTGGATCATTCAATGTGGAAAGAGTTTTGATATGAAAATCTCCAGATCATAATTGGATTGAATTTACTTTCATTTTCAAAAAGAATCAGCTCAATTAGTGCTAGAATGAAGGAGATGCAAGCTAAACTCCAGGAAGTACTCCGAAAGCTGTCTTAGATGTAACACTGAAATGTCAAGGGCATTTTGGGCAATAAAACGAAGGAAATAGAGAAATCTCAAAACATAGAAATTAAAGTAGACATCTTTAACTTGAGTTTAGGCTCAAGAATTTTTCAATTTGGAATTCTGACGACCAAGATATGCCCCTTGCAAGTTAGGTCATGTGCTTGATTATGTTGGCAATAGAAGATGAAGAGGAGACAGGACCAAGGAGAGAGCAGACCGGACCTTAGGAGCAAAATGTCTGATTTGGGAAGTATTTATTTTTTGGACCAGATGGCAGACCGGACCATCCGGTCTGGCGATGTTTTCACACGGGTTTGGCCGATATTGGTGATTGTTAGGGTATTTTTGGAGGAAGACTATATATACAACCTTCATAAACCTTAGACACAACTTTGGCTTGTTTTATTTTGCTTATAAAACATTAAAAACCTTAGAAAAACACCATTGTTCAAGGATTCAAGATTGGTTTACAAAGATTTGGAGAGATTGAAGATTGATTTCATCTTTTCAAGACTAAGTTTTCTTTTCCTTGATTCTATTTACCTTTAATTATGTTTATGCTTTGTTTTATTGTTTGTTTTGTTTGTTGGTTGGTTTTTATTATGTTTTGGAACTAATCTTCCTACTAGAGGGATGGATGTAATCTAGTAGGGGGTAGCTTGATTATCAATGTTTTGAATAACTATTTTAATATAGTTTTTCTTGTTTTCTTCATTTAATTAGATTTCCAAAGACTTCATAACATATTTATTGATTGATCACCTAGATCTATGCTCTTAGGATTTATAATTGAATCGACGGATTGTTATAAACCGGATTTGGGAATTGAGCTTGTTTAGATGTTAATACAGACATGGCAATTAACCTAAACTTGATTTAAAGATTCACTTAATGGGTTCAATTAATTCTCAGAATTGCATCGACGGATTGGCAATTTAGTTTAGTTGAATACGTTTTTCTACCTCGACGGAGGATTAAAATACTTTCGGAAAGGCTTGCTTAAATGAATATGATTGATAATTAAGTTACCCCTCTAGATGGAATCCTGAACTCTAGTGCTTGTTTTATTGTGGTTGTTTATTGTTTTAAATTGCTTTTAATTGTTAATTTATTTATTTGCATTTATTTTCTTATTAATCGGTGGATTAACTTGCTCCTCCCTTTTTATCTGTTATTTTAGAACAATGTTTTTGTTGTAAAACCATTATTTATTTTAGTGGTTTCTTGCTTTGGTACATTTAATTTGGTTGATCAGTTTACCTTCATATCGGTTTGTGATATCTTGATTATGCACGTTTCCTCATTTGCTATGCTGTTTACGTAGCCCTGTGTTTTCTTGTCGGTTGTCGTAGTTAAATGACTTTATATGTGCATCATAGTTCAAAGATAGCTATGTATTTATGATCTCAGGGCACTTGTTGCCCCAATAATTGGCCTTGTGATGTTGCGGCATCCACTGCCTTTTGCCTTGCCTATTGTTTTAAAACTTATGGCATATCGGCATTTTGTGGCCTTTTTTCCTTTTGTCCAATTGCTAGACTTATGGTATAGCGACAATTTGTGGCCTTTTTGCATTTCATCCAATTACTGGACTAATGGCATTGCGGAACTTAGTGGCTTTTTGCCATTGTCCTTTGATGAGCTTGTGGCTTTTACGGCACTTTATGGCCTTTTGCCTTTGTCCATTGCTGGACTTATGGCATTATGGCACTTAGTGGCTTTTTACATTTGTCCTTTGATGGACTTATGGCTTTTGCGGCACTTTGTGGCCTTTTGCCTTTGTCCGTTGCTGGACTTATGGAATTATGGCACTTAGTGGCTTTTTACCTTTGTCCTTTAATGGACTTATGGCTTTATGGTGGCATTAATATGAGATTTCAATTAAATGTATTGGAAAATGGCTCTTTCATTCATTAATTTGAAAAGTAGTTACATCACTGGTAATATTTACTTAACAGCTCAGCGTTCCATGTCCTTGGAAGGACTGTTCCATATCCTTGGAAGGACTGTTCCATCAAGGTTTTCCAACTTGTATGTAGCCTTTCTCACAACCACTTTCACTTCGTACGAGCCTTCCTAAGTGGCCCCCAACTTGCCTACTCCTGCGGCTCCTTTCCCTATATCGGCCCTCCTTAGAACCAGATCTCCTTCTTTGAAAAATTTCAACCTGACTTTCTTATCAGGGTACCTTGCCACCTGTTGTTTGTATTGGTCAGCCCTAATTGCCACCTCCTCTCTCCTCTCTTGCAGCAAATCTTTGTTTATAATAACAACTTCCACATTTGCTTCCGGATCAAAGTTCAAAACCCACCAGGAGGGAATTATTACTTTGACTGGGATCATGGCATCCATTCCATACGCCAACCTGAATGGGGACTCTCTTATAGCTTTCCTTGGGGTTGTTCGATAGGCCATAACACACTGTATAGCTCTTCTACCCAAGCACCTTTCAGATCATCTAATCTTTTCTTTAAGCCATCTAGCAGGGTTCTGTTTGCATTCTCTGTTTGCTCGTTGGTTTGTAGGTGAGAGATAGAGGTGAAGTGCAACTGTATATTTAGGTTGCTGCAGAAACTTCTGAATTTTTCTGAGTCAAATTGCTTGCCATTGTCTGTAATTAGTGAGTGAGGTATTCTGAACCTACAAATGACTTTGT
This sequence comes from Bocquillonia castaneifolia, assembly GCA_948193215.1. Classification (NCBI taxonomy): domain Eukaryota; kingdom Viridiplantae; phylum Streptophyta; class Magnoliopsida; order Malpighiales; family Euphorbiaceae; genus Bocquillonia; species Bocquillonia castaneifolia. The sequence continues at coordinate 5,552 of CANYLF015596070.1, forward strand.
TCCTGAAGAACTTCTCAATCCGCTCCTCGGAGATTGTTGGTACCGCCAGGGCCTCTATCCACTTTATGAAGTGGTCAACTGCAACAATCAGGAATTTTCGTTGCTCAGATGCTAATGGGAAAGGCCTAAGTATATCTATACTGCACACTGCAAAAGGTCAGGGACTACTTATAGGTGACTGGTAATTGGCGGGTAGGTGACTATCCCGCGCATACTTTTGACATTTCTCACACTTTTCTACCAAACTTGAAGCATCTCTATACATAGTTGGCCAGTAATACCCATGTAGTAGGGCTTTCCTGACTAAAGTTGCCGCGGCTTCATGAGACCCGCATATTCCTTCGTGAATTTCTCTGAACAAATGTGGACCATCGGCCGGTGATACACATCGGCACCACGAGTGTGATCTTGCTTTCAAAAAGAGAACACCATCCTGGTAGTAGTAAAGTGAGGCCATTGCTTGTAGGCATTGAGTCGCCCTTCGGTCATCAGGCAATTCCCCAGTAGTCTTATAAGCAATTATAGGCTTCATCCAAACGGCTATCTCTACCACCTCCATTACTTCGTCTTTCTTAACACTAGGTACGACTAATTCCTCTCTCAAAGGAACTTTATAAAAACCTCATTCCCTTCTGCGCCTGCCTTAGCCAATAGATCTGCTTCAGCGTTTTCAACCCTTGGTACCTGGCGGAACTCATATTGTCTCCCTCTCTCCTTGATTGTGGCTAACTGCTTTTGCACCTTCTCTAGGTACTTAATCATCATCTGCTCTTTAGCCACGAAATTCCCAGAAACTTGGTTAACCACCAGTTGAGAATCACTGTAGACTAATAGATTATCTGCTCTTCCCTCTTCCACCAATGCAAGACCGGCTATTAATGCCTCATACTTTGCAGCGTTGTTAGTTGCTTTAAAGAACAACTTTATAGCATATATAATATGTATTTTACCTGGACCTACCAATAGGATCCCTGCCCCAGAGCCATTTTCCCTGCTTGCCCCATCAACAAATAATTCCCATCTTTCTGCTGTTTGCCTAGGCTCAACCAATTCCTAATCTCCTGTCATTTCAGCTACGAAGTCTACCAATACCTGGGGTTTCAAGGCAGATTGTGGCTCATATCAGATGTCATGTTCTCCTAACTGAACTGACTAATTTACCAGTCTTCCCAAAGTTTCAGGTCTTTCTAAGGCCTTCCTAAGTGGCATGATTGTTCTGACCATAATTGTGTGGGCATGGAAGTACGGCTTCAACCTCTTACTTGTCTCCACTACAGCTAGCGCCATTTTATCAACTGAGGGGTGTCGGACTTCGGAACCTTTCAACACCCGGCTCACATAATAGATCGGCTTCTGCTCGCCACTTTCTTCCCTTATCAGTACACTGGTAATTATCTTATTAGTACCTGCTAAATAAAGATAGAGTTTCTCCCCTGCCACTAGTCTACTCAACAAAGGTGGAGATGTTAAGAACTTTTTTAGGTTCTCGAAAGCCAGGTGGCATTCCTCTGTCCATTCAAACTTCCTCAGGCCTTTAAGCAGTTTATAAAATGGCAAAGACTTGAGAGCTGCACAAGACATAAACCTTCCCAATGCTATTATCCACCCATTCAACTTCTGTACTTCATTCACGTTCTTAGGCAGCTTTATCTCCAAGATGGCTCTTACTTTCTCCGGATTGGCCTCTGTTAACACCTAATTTTTGACACAGGAGTATGGAAGCGGCTCGGAGGCCCAATGATGATCGTTCATGTTCTTAATAGCATGAATTGAGTTGACATTACTTTTTAGAGATTATATTTTCTTTACTCTGAGTGTTTTCTAAGCTTGCATAGCACATTTTTCTCCAAAATCCGGTTTCGAGCATAAACGGTGCATTTTTTTAAATAGTTTTCATCATAACTTTTTCTACAAGTGTCCAAATGATCTGAAATTTTACTGGTTGGTAGTTGAGGCCATTCCACACATTTTCTCAGTTTTAAGTTTTTGTAAAATCAGACGTTTGGAGGCTTAAAAGGGCCCAACACCACTCTAAAGACTAGAATTGGGCCCAACGCCACTCTTTCAAGTGGAGTTGGACCCAACTCCACTCATGTGATTGGAGTTGGGCTCAATGCCACAAAGAAGACTGGCGTTGGGCCCCCAATGCCAGTCAGTCATTTTTAATTGTAAAAAGTCCATTTTCAGGCTGTTTTGGCCCGGAATGGCCCGTATGAGTCGTACACGTGTCCCAAAGCTCTAGAGGGCTATTTTTATCCAAAACATCATTTCCTTTAGGCTCAAGTCATGGTTTTTCAATAGGAAACTAATTGTGGTAACCTTAACTTAAGTTTGAAGCTAAATCGGATATAAATAGACGTCTAAAATAAGGTTTTAGTAAAAGGCAGGCATTCCATACGAATTTTATGGTTTAATGATTCATACTAATGCTCTGAAACTCATTCATAGCTAAAAACACTCACTTTACATTGGTTTTTCATAAAACAAGCTAAAAACTCTTTGATTCTTGCATTAAAGAGGTGTTTTTGAAATTCTAATTCATTAAAGCTAAGTTCCAGCAGCCTTCAATCAACAAAAAGCAATAAAGAAGTCACTCAAATCAGATCTGAGGGTTATCAAGCGCTTCCAGGTGATTTCTTAAGAGGTAAGTCATCCTATTCCATTATTTTTCTTTGTGTTTTGTTGTTTTCATGATTTGCTTGTCATGATTCATTATTTTTATGATGTTTCCATGGCTGTAATTTTTGTTTGCATGTTTAAATAATGTTTTTGCATGTTTCTTTTGTTTTTTGCATCATTAAATGCCATGTTCATGCTTCATAATTGCTTAAAGTAGCATCCTTTTGCATGTTTGCATGTTTATATGTCCAAATCTGAGCTATTTGATGCTATTAACGTGTTTTCTATGAATCAAAATTCTTTCTTTTCATATTTATTTTCATAAAAAATCATTTCTTTTGCATGGTAATGGATTCTTTTGCATAAAAATCACTTCTTTTGAGTTTTAATGCATAAAGGTTGTACCTTTTTTATGTTTTGTATGAAAATTGTTTCTTTTGCATGATTCTTAATGTTTTATTTTAGATCTGTTATATTTGATGTTATTCAAATGTTTTCCATTCATAAAACTCTGTTCTTTCCATGTTTTTTTTTTTGTAAAAATCATTCCTTTTTCATAAAGGTTACATCTTTTTGTGTAATGATGTTTTCTTTGCATGTTTTAATGATAAAGTTTGTTTCTTTGTATTCAAAATAATGTTGTTTTAATGTTTTATGCATAAAGTTATTGTCTTTGTGTGTTTTATGCATAAAGCTTATTTTTTTGGCCTGTTAACATGCAAAGTTATAATCTTTTAATGTTTTACTTGCAAAGTTTGCATCTTTATTATGTTTTATGCATGCCTTGATTAGATCTAGGTTATTTTTGCCATGTTTCATGCATTTTTATGTGTTTTGCTGCTTGATCCATGAGTTTTCATCTCTATGTGTACGTTCTTGGGGCTTAGTAAACCCTAAAAATTACATTTTCTGTCAAATCGTGCATGTTGCATGTTCTGTGGTCACCAATGCCACAAGCAGGAGTGGCATTGGGCCCAAACGCCAGTCTTCTGAGTGGCGTTGCCCTCTGTTTGTTTCTCCTCTGAGGCCTTATGCTTGGAATGGTTATGTACGTGTTTGTAAATGGATAAACAGTAGTTTTCACGTGGAATGCAGCGATGAGGTAAGGTTTTAAACCTTCTTTAGTAATTGTTTAGACTTGTTTATGCATGTAATTGGTTAATTAATTCTATTTGGTAATCACTTTAGGTTAAAATGGTAGAAACCCTAGGTTGTGTTACCGTGTTGGTTGTTATATGCTTGTTATGGCTCTTTTACATGTAAATTGACCCTAATTAATGGTTGGTAATCCTTAAAATTAACCCTTGTTTGTTATTTGAAACTCACCATTGCATGTACGTACGTGAAAGGTAGGTTATAAATTGTTATGTGTTTTACTGCTTTGTTAGAAGGAATGAAGGTTGGTATAACACTAGGAGTATTTGGTAAAGAATCATAGTCCAGGAATTGATAAGTCCGATCCTTGAATCTCTGGGGTCAATGCATCCTTCATATTCTTAAGAGGAATTGGGGTGTACACCTTGTAAGACATTCACAATGCCTGTTCGGGTGGCGACTACCACTTCAGCCCCGTAGCTGAACACACAGTGCCGCAGTTACTAGTCATGGCTCAGGCTCTGAGGCAAAACCTCCTTGTCTGCTGTTTGGCGACTCTACTGGGGACCTTTGACTGACAGACTTATAATTCAAGTGATTCTACCAATACTCTTTTTATTATGCTAAACTCCAATTCCTTTGCATTCATTCTTGCATTAAAACACCTTACCTCGCGGGTACCATTGGTCAAGTCGCCTATGATTTCCAAGAGTTCTTCATAGGAGGCGAAACCAGTGACTACCACTCATAGATGGAATTGTCCTACTATCGATTACCATCTTTGTTGTGGTTAATGAGTGATAGTTAATGGAAAATTTTGAGCTAAATGTCCTATCTCGCTTGAACCTTTTTTGAAAGAGGGAGATGGTTAATGGGAATTCACCTTCTATGGGAACCTTCTTTTAGTCAACCTGACCGAAGCCATGTAATGACCATATCAACTTCCTCTAGGACTTACCAAATGATTGCTTTGTTAAGTGATGCCATGAAGCCATTGATTTGACCCGGTCTAGTGTTATTGCCCTTGAATCAAACCTCTAATTGCTACCCATGAGGGTGTCGAGTGTTAGTCTAATTGTACCTGACTAATGCTGCCCTACAGCATGGGATCAATTAGGATTTGAGAAGAGTGACCTTGACTACTACTTGTGTGCTAGGGATGTTAGTGCATTGGACTTGACTGATGCTAAAACGGCCATGAAGCATAGGAAACGTTAAGGACTCGTCAAGAGTAAAGACATGGGATAGGGGCATGACAATGACTTATTGTTTGGTTTGTATGTTGAGAGCTTCCTATGTGTGCAAACGTGCATGCTACGTCGGGAATAGCATCCCCTGTTAGTGCGAAAGCCTAAACCAATTCCTAGGAATGTTGACTGGCCAAATGAATACATGTGTGGGAGAAATAAGGTTCGAAGGTCTACCACTTGGTAGTATTTGTGTTTGACTAACATTTGCTACTTGTGTCCCTATGTGTTGCTTGCATTCATGCATCTTTGCATGCATATGTCATAGCATGCTAACCCTTTGTTTTGCAGAAACATGAATCCTCCTAAGAACCCAATGAACGACATGTACTTCCAAGCAGTTCGAAACTTGATCTAAACTGAGGTTCGAAAGGCTGTGCAAGAAGAAAGTCAACTGGAAAATATGCT
>CANYLF015603903.1:0-11832 GCA_948193215.1 Bocquillonia castaneifolia
GGGTCTATAGCAATCTGATTGTATCCAGAATACCCATCCAAGAAGCAATAGAACTTGTAACTCACCAAACGCTCTAACATTTGATCAATGAATAGGCAGGGAAAATAGTTAGGGGTTACGCAAGAAAAAGAAATTTCTTTCCCTTTTTTCAACAAGGACACTGATTAATAGGTCAAATTGAGCTAGCTCAAGTGAAGCTATTTTAGGAAATATTTAAAACATATTGTTATTTAATTATAATGTTAATTTTAATTATCTGCACCCACCATTTTATCCTTAATTATATTTTATTAGAAGATAAAAAGTCAATGTTCTGTTCTGTTTTGTATTTTAAAATTTTTACCATCTTATCATTATTAACTTTCTAATCTAAGATTAAAAATTAACATGAACTATTTTTTTTATAAAGCTGTGTGCAGCACTCTGTTACCCTTTTACTAATTAATGAACAAGTGTATGGCCCTTTTGACCCTGTAATACGTTTTTCCTCTATCTTATAGTTATAAACCTTTTTTTTCTTAATTACTAAAATCAATTTTTAATTGCTCGATTTAGTTATTAACTCGATCTATATGTACACATATACGGAGAGAGAGATGCACATCAGAGTGATTAACGCATGAAATTGCAAATAGCTGAAGCATGCTTTGGCTGGGGGAGTTCACCTCTCATGGTTTGGTGTATAATGAATAAGTTCCTTCCATAAGGACCAGCATTTGACAAGGTCGTTGCTATTCACATTAGGGAATAATTTAGATTTTAGAGGTTTCCAACATACTAGTCCACACTAATTACTTGCACCTTGGCTTGAATATCCAGATTCTTAATCGTATTAGTGTCCTTGAAGATATTCCATTGATAAGTAGTATGCCTGCTTTGGATCAACTTTATGATAATGAGAATAGGTCTCATTCCATTGCTGCAGAGATCAAAAAATAAAATGTAACCATCATGGCATCATCACCGGTGAACTACACACAAGCACAAGCTTTCTCCATTACTTTCTTTTCCTTTTAGTATCATTATTTTTCTCTAAAAAATTGATGTATTCAATAGCAAGTTAAAAAAATATTCTACATAAAATTAACATCCTGAATGTAAATCAATGGAACAGATAAGGGCCCTCGATCTTTTGCAACTAAGGGATAACATATATAACATCCTAGCAATCACAGAATAGCTCACAACTTACAGGGTTTCATTCATTCTCAGCATTTCTATTTCTATGAGAACTATACAGTGGTCATTGATGGATTTGGGTTATCCATGTAGGTGTCTACTCGCTACTTCCGGGTCTCAATGCCTAACTCACGGGTCTCAAGTGTTATCTGGCGGGTCTCTACAACATAAATAATAGGTTAGAATACTTCAGGACTGAGGGGTCCCATTCGTACTCCGATGCTTAAGTCAGTGAATAGTACCAAAAAAATAGAGAATATAAGGGTTTAGGGTTTTTGAAGAATAGAATACCTCACATATCATTGTACTATTCTTTATATAGTATGTTCAAGGAATCTAGGGTTTTGGGAGCACTTGCTAGATTTCTTACAAGTGTCCCCTCAGCCCCCCATTCCATTAGTGTTCTAGAAAGATGCCATTTTTCTATTACATGGTATTGGGCCTAATTCTAGCCCAATATCTACTACTCTATCAGTACTCCCCCCTCAAGTATGGGAAGTTATTTATGACTTCTTTGTTATTTTGTAAGCATCGGTCTAGATTTTTGTTTATCCAAACTAATGATGAGCGGCTGTATAAAGTTTAAGTTAAACGACTCGATTTTGAAGGCAATATATGAATCCGCTCGCTTTATGTATCCACTGAACTATTTAACTTTGTTGGTCGGCTCAAAAATGTAAAAATTGAGCGGCTTAAGGAATTTCCCTCCCATGTCGTCGGAAGTTTTGCATTTTGAACTTTTAAATTTTGTTTTATCTTTTCAAATTTCTGGTGCCCTTTCATCTATCAGTTATTTCTCCATTTATGACGGGACATGTCTCCTCTTTTCTCACGATTAACAACTGTCATTTATTGTCTGCCATTTTAATTTTTCGTAGGCCAGCATCTCTTTGATTTCCTATTTTTCTCTGCCGTTGATCTCCATTTGATCCTACGGCCTTGATTTTATCTTGAGCTCTTTCCCTATAAATTGTGTTGTTTTACATTTTTTATGCTTTTCCTACTTTTCTTTGCATCTCCTTTTTTACTTTCTGCCTTTGCTTTCGAGATTTTTCCTTCACCGGTGCTTTTGCTTATTTGCTTCTTCGATCACCTCCGGCTACATACATGTTCTTTTCTAATGGCTCCTCCTAATTTTAATGAGTCTACTGAGAATATTGCTAGTTTTGATTCTATGTTGACTTATGTATCTAAAATAAAATCTATTTTCACTAATTTGAATACTTATAATTCCTTTATTCATCAATATCCATTACCTGCTGGTTATTCTTATCGCCGTCCTAGTGCTGCCTATCGTTCCTATGATCTTTTAGGTAGTAATAGGATTATTGTCCATGCTAGTCAATTGCATGTTGGTTTGAGGTTTCCTTTGGAGCCTCTTTTAGTAAAGATTTTGGAGGGTTGGTTTATCCCCCTGTCTCAATTTCACCCTAATTTGATCCGTAGCTTTTTAGGGTTTTTACATGTTCACAAGCAGGCTAATGTTGAGCCGATAGTAGATAGATTCTTTTAATTCTTTAAACTGACCCGTAGAAAAATAGAGATGTTTATGTCCACTTCTTTTCACAATACAACATACCGCCTTTGGGATGGTAGTCCTCCCAAGGTCCACGGTTTAAAAAATAGGTTTTTGGTTGTTGATCATGAGGATGCTTTCCAATATTTGCCCTGTGAATGGGTTGTCTCTCCTCCCTCTGACCACAAAAAGCCCAAGAAGAGAGAACAAACTGAGCTATAGGCTTTTGCTGCTCTTCATTTTAGTCAGGGAGTGAGTCTAGATAAGCGGGTATCTGATTACCTTGCTGGGAGATCCTCCTCTGAGAGGGATTCATCTAAAAGAGTGGATAAAAAACCAATTTCTGACCAGCTAAGTAACGAAGAAGATCCAGTGTTGGCAAGTTTATTAGCTGATGTAGATGATGACCTGAATATTCCTCCTTCGCCAGCGCCTTCTCCTAAGCCCACCAATCTTTCTAAGGGAATACAGATATTAGATTATCCAGGTAGTCCCAGCTCCAGTTCTTCATCTAGCTCATCTGGGGTTGACATGAATCTGGTGGCGCGTCAAGCCGCTGAAGCTGGCATTTCATTTGGTACTAGTTTCTTCTTTGCTTTTTTCTTCTTTGCTTTTAATTGATTATTTTTTTTGCTAATTGTAGAGATAAAACATTTTGGTGGAATTTCTATAGATTCGACACCAGCCTCAAGACTTAGTAAGAGGGCAAGAACATCTGGTGCTGCAACTGCTGTTGTACCAGCTCCTGTTACCACTTCTAGGGTAGTCATAAGGACTGATGCCATTACCTCCATTACTCAAGCTACATCAACTAGTTTCATTGTTAGAGGATTGAGACCCTTACTTGCTAGAGCTGTCACTTCTGCAAGTCCTTTGGGTGTTCTACCTGTCAGTGTTGCTGTGTCATCCACGCCGGTTATGATGGCAGCTTCACCTCATTCTACCAGTGCTATTGTGGCTAGGGAAGAGCGGGTTCTTCTGCTCATCCTAGCTTTGATGGGTATGCGGTGTGTGGTGATGGGGTTGAGCGCCCTTACATCCTAAGGAAAGTATTTTGTGAAACCTCTGGATCACCGATCCTATTCTGCGATTGGCTCCATATGAAGCGCAAACAGATTTCTATGGGGAGTGATGGAGTAGCCAGGCAGTTTTCTGAGGTAGCTTGCCTTCCTATGGACATGGCAAAATTGAGAACGGTCCCTGAAAACAAACTGCTCGGAGAAGCTCGCAAGCATTGTCTTTCTGTAAGTAAGATTTTAATCAATGATTTAACCTTGATTTTGTGTTTATTGGTTGATTTATTTTTGTTGATGTATTTTTTAGACACTTCAGCATCTTGAGGAGCTTGGCATGGCTCATGCTAATGCTTTAAAGTTAAATATCCAAAACGTGGTTGATTTACATATGGCTAATGCCTAGTTGGCCAAGGTGCTTGATGAAGGTGCTAAAAATCCAACTCCCCCTCTTTCTGAAGAGATTCCTCCTATTAATGAACAAGGGGAAGCTTCTGCTGTTCTTTCTGCTCCTGTTACTTTTTCCCCTTTAGCCACTGGTGATATTGTCGCGCCCGATAGTGGCATGCAGGCCGACCAAGGAGGAAATCCTGAGCCTGTTGTACATGTTGTAGATTAGCCGCTCTTTTATTTTTCTTTGAATGTCTTTTTTGAACAATATTATTTCATTGAATGAAATTATATTTTCTTGAATTTTTTTCTTATTTTCAATCTGCTATTTGGTGATCCCGTTTCTAGCCAATTTTGACCGGCTGTTTGAAGCCTATTATAGCAGGTTGATATAGCTTGTTACTTTTCGCTTGGGCTGTTTGAAGCCACTTACGGCGGTTAGATATGACTTGGCTTCTTTGCATGGGCTATCTTGGAGCCTTTTACAACAGTTTGATAGGGCTTAGCCTCTTTACCTAGGCTAACTTGGAGCCTTTTGTAGTAGTTTGATAGGACTTGGCCTCTTCGCTTGGGCTAACTTGGAGCCTCTTACAGCAGTTTGATAGGACTTGGCCTCTTCACCTGGGCTAACGTGGAGCCTCTTATAGGGGTTTTATAGGACTTGGCCACTTCGCCTGGGCTAACTTGAAGCCTCTTACAGCGGTTTTATAGGACTTGGCCTCTTCATCCGGGCTAACTTGGAGCCTTTTTTGGTGGTTTGGTAGGTGTTGTACAAAATAGAAATAAGATAACATATGGTTAGAACCCGAACTATTTCATAAATGAAAAAATTACAATTACTGGTAGTATTTTCTTAGTAGTTCGGCATTCCATGCCCTAGGCAGGACAGTTCCATCAAGATTTGCCAACTTATATTCTCCTTTGCTCAGCACTTCTAACACCTCGTAGGGTCCTTCCCAGTTTGCTTCGAGCTTTCTAACTCCTGTGAAACTTTTTCCCACATCTACTCTCCGTAAGACTAGGTCTCCCACTTTAAAGTGTTTGACCCTTACTCTCTTATCATGATACTTGGCGGCTTATTGTATATATGCATATGCACGAATAGCGGCTTGTTCTCTTCTTTCCTGCAACAGATCGTTGTTTATCTTTGTGGACACTTCATTTTCCTCTTCATTATAGTTCAAGACGTGCCATGGTGGGAATGTTATCTCTGCTGGGATCATTGCATCCATACCATAAGCTAGGCGGAAGGGGGATTCTCGTGTAGCTTTCCTTGGAGTTGTTCTGTAGGCCCATAGTACACTATAAAGTTCATCTACCCAGTCACCTTTTAAATCATCCAGTAGCTTCCTTGTCCCTTCTAGCAGTGTTTTGTTGGCATTTTCTGTTTGGCCATTCATTTGCGGGTGTGCCACAGATGAAAAATGCAGTTGTATATTCAGGTTGCTGCAGAAGCCTTTGAATTTTTCATAGTTAACTATTTTCCATTGTCTGTAATCAAGGTGTGGGGGATGCCAAATCTGTAAATAATTTCATTTCTAAAGAACTTTTCTATCTTTTCCTCGGTGATGGTGGGCACCGGCATGGCTTCTATCCATTTTGTCAAATGATCTATGGCCACAATTAGAAACTTTCTTTGGCCTGATGCTAGTGGAAAAGGACCAAGGATATCCATTCCCTACATGGCGATGGGCCAGGGGCTTCCAATGGGCGACTGGCAACTAGCCGGCAGATGGCTTACCTTAGCATGCTACTGACATTTGTCACATCTTTCTACCAATCCATGCGCATCTTTATACATGGTTGGCCAATAATATCCCTGAAGGAGTGCTTTCCTGACTACGGTAGGGGCTGCCTCATGTGAGCCACAAATTCCTTCATGAATTTCCCTTATTAAGTGTAGGCCATCACCCGCCGATACACAGTGACACCACGGGTGGGATCTGGCTTTTAAGAATAAAACTTCGTGCTGGTAATGATAGAGTGAAGCAATTGCTTGCAATCTTTGTGCCTCTTTCCTGTTTTTTGGAAACTCCCTTGTTATTTTAAAGGCAATAATGGGTTTCATCCATCAGCCATTTCTGCAATTTCCAGATCTTCTTCTATTTCAACACTTGGGCTGGTCAACTCCTCCCTTAGTGGAATTTTGTGAAATGCTTCTGCCCCTTCAGCCGCTGCTTTTGCCAACATATCTGTCTCCTTGTTCTCTTCTATAGGTATCTGACAAATTTCTATTTTGCCGCCTCTCTCTTTTACCCTTTGCAGCAGCTTCTTTACCTTCTCTAGGTATTTTACCATCAGCGGCTCTTTTGAGATAAAATTGCCATTCATTTGGTTCACCACCAATTGGGAGTCACTATACACCACTAGGTTTTCTGCTTTGACTTCATCTGCCAGCTATCATTGCTTCATATTCTTCCAGGTTATTAGTTGCTTTAAACATAAGTTTCAGGGCATAGATGATTTAGATTTTACCTGGTCTTATTAGAAGGACACCTGCTCCTGCCCCTTTTTCATTACTTGCACCATCCACATACAACTCCCATTTCTCTAGCACACTGTCCATCGTTTGCTCTTCCTTATCTCCCCATTTTAGCCATAAAATCTATGAGGACCTGTGTTTTTAGAGTGGCTCTAGGCTCGTATCTAACATCGTGCTCCTCCAATTGGATAGACTAGTTAACTAGCCATCCAGATGCTTCTGGGCGCTCTAGGGCTTTTCTCAGTGGCATATTAGTTCTCATCACAATGGTATGAGCATGAAAATAGGCCTTCAATCTCTTACAAGCTTCAACGACTACCAATGCTAGCTTATCTATTACTGGGTATCTCAACTCTGATCCTTTTAGTACCCTACTGACATAATAAATCGGCTTTTGCTCTCCATTTTCCTCTCTGATCAACACACTGGCAATAGCTTCATCTGCTGCAGCTAAGTATAGATACAGCTGCTCCCCATGTATGGATCGGCTTAGCACTGGTGGTAAAGACAAGAATTTTTTGAGATTCTCAAAAGCTTATTGGCATTTCTCTGTCCAGTCAAGGTTTTTTATGTTCCTCAGGGTTTGATAGAATGGCAGAGACTTCACTACCCTACAAGACATAAATCTGCCTAACGCCGTTATTCGGCCATTGAGTTTTTGCACTTCTTTTATATTCTTCAACGACTTCATATCAAGTATAACATGTACTTTCTCTAGGTTGGCCTCTATCCCCTTCTCAGTGACCATGAACCCTAGGAATTTTCCAACTTTTATCCCAAAAGCACATTTGTCTGGATTGAGCCTCATTCCGAATTTCCTGAAGATACTGAACACTTCTCTGAGATCTCTAGGGTGATCTTCCTCGTTCTTACTCTTGATGATTAGATTATCTACATACACCTCCACTATTCTTCCTATCTGCCCTTGGAACATATAGTTCATCACCCGCTGGTAAGTAGCACCTGCATTCCTTAACTCGAACGGCATCACTCTGTAAGAGTAGGTTCCCTTATCAGTGATAAAGGCCATTGTGCTCTTATCGGCTTGGCTCATTGGGATCTGGTGATACTCGTTAGCCGCATCAATAATGGAGAAGAGCTCGTGACCCACTGTTGAATCCACCAGCTGGTCTATAGAGGGCAAAGGGTAATTATCCTTTAGGCAGGCCTTGTTCAGATCTGTAAAATCCACACACATCCGGTGTTTGCCATTGGGTTTTTTTTACCAGCACTACGTTAGCACACCAATCTGTATGTTGAATTGGCTCAATGAAACCAGCTGCCTCCAGCTCTTTTACCTCCTCTACTATTATTCTTTGCTTCTCCAGGCTGAAATTCCTCTTCTTCTGCCTTACTGGCTTTGCATTTGGTTCAACCGCGAGCTTATAAGTAATGATGCTTAGGTCTACACCTTTTATCTCCCGCGGGTCTATTGAAAATAGATCTTGATTGTCCATCAAAACATCTGTGAATCCTCTTTCAATTTTCTGTTTCATTCTCCCTCCTATCTTTACTTTGGCTTTAGCCATCCCAAACTCTTTCGTTATATCCCCCGGTTCTGTTCTTCTCTCTCCTATGTGAGGAGTCATAATCTACTTAACGCTAAGTGTCTCTTCCTTTCCTCCCTCTGCTACTGAATAGCACTTCTGGGATGCCTCCTAATTCCCCCTGATCACCACTGGACCCTTGGGGGTTGGGATCTTCATTGTTAAATATCTGATGCTTGTAATGGCACCTGGTTCATACAATAAGGGTCTCCCTAAAATAGGGTTATAGGCTAGATCCATATCAACTATATTGAATGGTACCTTTAGTGTTTTGGTCGAGCCTGGGTTTTCGCCAAACTGCATCTCCATTTCAACTATTCCCATCGGTTGTATTGGCTTCCTGCATAGACCTACCAATGCCTTTTTTACCGGTTTGAGAGCCGCTAGCTCCCCTTCAATGGTCAGGTACACCTTTTTGGTCATCAGGTTGATTGCACTTCCCCCGTCCACTAGTAGTCTGCACACCCAGTATTCCCCTACCATAGCTTCGATCACTAGTGCATCATTGTACGGCTCTTTCACATGGGCGGTGTCTGTGTGATCAAATGAGACTTCAAGGAAGTTGGTGTCGATGGTGAACACATGTTGTCTTTGCTTTTTCCTTGGCGGCTCTATCAGTGGGTTTCCCCTTGTTTTTACCCCACAGAATTTTCCTTCAATCCTCTTCTTTACTGAAGGCAGTTCATGCCTCTCTTCTTTCTTTTCCTCTCTCTCTCTCATCTGCTCTCGCTCTATATTGCCCATAAACTTCTTCAGTTTGCCCTTTTGTACCAGCCGCTCTATTTCATACTACAAATTTTTGCACTCCTCACTAGTATGGCCATTGTCTTTATGATATTTGCAGTATTTGTTCTGGTTTCTTCTGTCTTGGGACTCCACCATCAGTGGCCTGGGCTTTGTGATCTCTTCCCCATTCTCTCTGATCCAGAGCAAGATACCCTCTCTACGGGCCGTTAATGGTGTGAAATTACTACGGCTAGGGTGCTCAGGTCGGGTAATATAGTCAGAGTGGCTCCTGAATGGTTCTCTCCCTCCTTTAACATCACGGCCTTTGTCTCCCCTTCGGCTACTCTCTCCTTTCCTCTCCATGTCTCCCTTATCATTTCTTAAGGCGTCATCCAGATCTGCTTGCTTCTGAATGATGGCGATTGCCTTATTAAAGGTGGTGGGTTTTTCGGTGATGAGTTTGTTATGTAGTTCTTGGAAGCGAGTACCCTTTCTTAATGCTTCAATGGTTGTTTCCTCATTAAGGTTTTCTACTAACATCGCTTCCTTATTGAATATCACTACATAATCCCTGAAGGATTAATCTTGTCTCTGAGTGCATCTGTGCAGGTCATTGGATTTCTTTGGGGGTGGGACATTTGTCCTATACCGCTTCCTGAATGCGGTTTGTAGATCTGCAAAGCTGTTGATTAAGGAATTAGGGAGCCGGAGGTACCATTGTTGAGCGGCTCCTTTGAGTGCAGTAGGAAACACTCTACACCTTACAGCATCTGTCACTCCATGCTGTAGGCTCATCATAGTCAAGAACTTAGCTACATGTTCCTTCGGATCTCCTGACCCATCAAAGGAGTCCATCTTGGGGGTTCTAATCATGTCTGGTAGGGGTTCCAGTAAGATAGCCACTGATAAGGGGGATAAGCCGTCCCTTTAGAAGTCTTCCTCCAGTTCTCCTCTTTTTAACCTTCTGAACACATCTAGGACCTACTGCTCTACCCCAGTAGCTGTTAATGGCCTCTCTTCTTGTACCACCTGCAGGTTCCTACCATGGCCCCTGTTCACCTCAGATTCATCTCCTCCTTCAGGTATGTAGGTTTTTGGGTTGTAGTAATTGGGCGTTGGGGTATGATAAGTGCGTGTATAAGGGACATAGTGAGATAATTCTTGAATCGGCTGGGTGTTTTGTGGTGGTGGGGGTGGGGGTGGTGGTGGTGGTGCTTAACCATGTGGTCCTAAGTTTGGTAGGCCGTACTGCTGTAAAACTTCAGCCATTCTTTGCTGAAAAATACCAGCCATTTTCGACATCAAGTTGGTCATTGTTTCCTGCAAATTCATTTACGGTTGCATTCCTGGGTTTGGTGTTTGGGGTGAAGAAAAGGTATGGTTGCTTGAAAGGGTTTGCATCATCACTGGTGCTATTGTATTAAATCTTGGTTGAGAGGGTGTCAAGAATCTGGCTATGACTCTGTGATTAGAGGTATGGGGATGCTGGTAAGTTATGGTGGTCAAAGGAACTGTTGGCGTCTAATCAAAAAACGGTATTCCACCATTTTGGCAAAAGGTACTTAAGGAATATTTATGGTTGTACCCACCGGTATCCTAGTGACAGTGTTATGCACTACAAGAAAATTCTGGATTAGAAAGGGATTTTAGAAACTGACTGAATCCCTTTATAATTTAGAAACGAATTGTGAAACATTAGAAACGAATTTAAAAAGGGGACTGATTTTTTACCGTTTTAGAAACGGATTTTAAATCCGTTTCTAATTTTTGGCGGGCATTCCCGCCAAAAATTTAGAAATATTAGAAACGGATATTATAAAATTAGAAATGGATTCAAAATTCCATTTATAAAAAATAGGGGGGAAATTCTGAATTTTATTATCGATTTAGAAACGGATTATTTCCATTTCTAAATTTAGAAATGGATTTATTTATTTATTTAGAAACGGATAAATCTGTTTCTAAATTTAGAAATGGATTTCATTAAATTTAGAAACAAATTTGTCCGTTTCTAAATTTATATCATAAATCCACATCTTCTCCTTCCTTCCCTAACCGAAACAGAACTCCTATTTGCAGGAAAAAAAATTCAGCAGAAGAAGAAGAAAGATGCGCGAAGAAGGAGAAGAAGAAGAAGACGAAGAAGGAGAAGAAGAAGCTGAAGAAGGAAAAGAGGAAGGAGAAGAGGAAGCCGAAGAAGGAGAAGAAGCAAAAGAAGACAAAGAAGGAGAAGAAGGTAAGTTTCTTTTT
Organism: Bocquillonia castaneifolia; assembly: GCA_948193215.1. Taxonomy (NCBI): domain Eukaryota; kingdom Viridiplantae; phylum Streptophyta; class Magnoliopsida; order Malpighiales; family Euphorbiaceae; genus Bocquillonia; species Bocquillonia castaneifolia. Next base: position 11,104 of record CANYLF015603903.1, read on the forward strand.
TTAATTAAAATATGTTTTAGGGTGATTTTGTGTATATTTATTTGAATTAATGTTTTATTGAATGATAAATAATTGTTAAATTATTTATAAAAAGTTTGTAAATTTTAATTAGTAATTATTTGTGTTTTTTGGGTTTTTTTTTTGTACATTTAGGGTAGATAAAAATAAATAGGATAGAAATATACAAAACATTTATAATTGTATTAGGTAAAATGCAAAATTAATTTCTATTTTTTAGGTTTTTTTTATTTTATTGTATTTTTTATGTTAAATAAAAAAATTAGGTTAAATGAATAATTATTTATGAAAATTGTATAATTGTTTAAAATGATTATTTTAATTTAAATATAGTTTAAAAATTAGTAAGCAATAGTTTTATAGTATTAAAATGAGAAAATATGGGTTAAATTCATAATTTGAGAAAAAGAAAAGAAAATATTATTAGGTTAAAAAAATAATTGTTTATAAAAAATTTATAATTGTGTAAATTGATTAGTGTGAGTTAATAAATATAATTTCAAAATTTAATAATTAATACTTTTGTAGTATTAAAATGTGAATTTGTGGGTTAAATTGATAATATGAGTAAAAAAAGAGATAATATTAAGAAGTTAAATTTTTTTTTAGGAAAAATATGTAATTGTTTAAATTGATTAGTTTAAGTTAAATACACTTTAAAAATTAAATAAGTAATACTTTTATAGTATTAAAATTATGTGAAATTAATTG
>CANYLF015621311.1:0-13082 GCA_948193215.1 Bocquillonia castaneifolia
TTGCAGAAAGCACTTCTAGAGAAGGAGAAAAAAACCAACCACTTTGAGGGAGGCCCAAATTGAAGAAATGGATGAAAAAGCCCTTACTGTCATTCAATTATGCTTGTCAAATGAGGTCCTGCGAGAAGTCATTCATGAAAAAACTGCCGTAGATTTATGGAAAAAGCTTGAATCACTTTTTATAAAGAAAAGCTTCACCAACATGCTTGTTGTAAAACACCGGAAGCACATGCTCAATATGGCAGAAGGTACACCATTAAAATCACACATTGATCAGGTTACATCTATTTTGATGAACTTGGAAAATATGGATGTTAGGTATGATGGAGAAGATTTGACTCTCATGTTACTCCATTCTTTACCACCCTCTTATAATCATTTTAGAGATTCTTTAATTCTCAATAAAGAAACTCTTTATGTGGAGGAGGTAAAAGAAGCTCTTTTTGCAAAAGAGCGTATGGATAAGGAGTTTATTCATAGCACCTACCAGAACCCAGTAGATCGTGTACTGGCTTGTAGAGGTGCTAGTGGGAGAGATTCTGGTAGCAATTCTAGGCATAAAAATTTGACCTGTAATTATTGTAAGAAGAAAGGGCACATTAAGGCTGATTGTTTTAAGTTGAAAAATAAATAACAGCATAAGGAGGAATCCGATGAAGCCAATTTTGTCGGAAACGAGTCTGGAGGTGAATTTTTATGACTGGAGAAATTACTGGCATCGGTTCAATCAAATAAAAATAAAAAATATATAAAAAAATAAAATAAAATAAATTATGTCTATGAATTTTATCTCCCTGTCCACTTTGGATATTGGGATTTAATTCTATTGGTAGTGACGGGGTTTTTTTGTGTGCTGTATTTATGATGTCAGCTCGTCAAGTCGGCCGTTTATACGAGCTTCAGAAATTCTGTCATTACAGGTGTAATTGCTACATCATCTTTTTTTATGGTAAATTCAAAGGCATTTCCATGGTAATGGTGTTTTGGGTATCAACTGTTAAGGTAGTATTTTTGATAGTAAATACTACATACAGTTGGTTTGATATTTTTGTGTCTACACCATTTTTAAAAATTTTGTGTTAGCTCTTGATGGAGCCGACAAGACTGTGCTGGACTGGATCAGAGTTGTGGTCTAGGGGCTGGATCTGTGGCTGCTTGTATCAATGATTCATGTCAGTCTTCTTGAGTCGGTCTTGCACAAAGAGAGAGAAGGTCGGACGGGACAAGTGTCCCAGGTCTCCCTCCGACACTCAAGTTAGTTGGGGTATTAAATGTGGTAATTAATGAGCTAGAAGTTGGAATCCTTTACCTGTAGAATCTTGGAGTATTTATAGTGTGCTATTGTGCTACGTGTCACTTTGGAGGGTTGCCAAGTGTCTTAGTAGGGTTGTGAGAGTGTTTAGTATGACTTGCCTTTGGGCTTTCATTGGGCTCTTGGGCCTATTCTGTCACTAATCCCCCCCACAAGAAAACGGCTCAAGTGGGCATTTATGTCTATTAGGTACGGTGATAAATGTGGGTAGGAATGGATAGATGTTCAAAATTGGTGTGAAAAGACAAGGATGGTGCTGATTTTGGAGTGTTGGGTGGGGCTATTTTGGTCCTGTTGATGTGTTTAAATACTCGAGGATTTATGTTTTTTCTTCTATTTCACCATTTGCCTTTAGCTTTGGCTTTTCTTTGTAGAGGAAATCATTACTCAACCGCCTTACTCTTCAATTTAACTGCCTCTTGTGTTGTTTTATGGCCCGTATCAAACGTACGGCTAAACCTGTGTGTCCCTCTCATATTGATCCTTCCAACTGGAATACTCTACGCCAAAGGATGAACCAATGGGAATGCCTCACTGTTCCAGTAGACTTGGAAAGTTGGCGTCATATCTACCACATTCCCGATGACTATATTTTATCTTATCCACCGCGTGAAGTATCCGCGCTGGTAAGTTCTTGGCCAATGAAGATAGTTTTTTTATCACGAGCAGCTTCAATATGGTTTGCGGTTCCCACTTCCTTATATCATTTCCTCTTTCTATCAAGATTTCTGTGTCCCTTTGTCTCAAGTGCACCCGAATACGGTCTGCTTGTTGTTGGCGCTTCAAGAACTATTTTCGGAGTAGAAAGAGCTTTTGACCACTGACTGCCTCCTTCATCATTATTACCCCACCTATTGTGGTTCTAGCACTTTCATTTTACTGAAGCCCAAGCGTTTTACTTTTGCCAGCTTGGAGTCTGATGTTGGAACTTCCTGGCGGGGAATATATGCTTATGTTGAGCACGTCGTTTTCGATAATCTGCCTAAACAATGGAAAGCGACTCTCTCTGACCGCCACGCCGACACTCTTACACCCTATAAATTCATCTTGTATGAGAAGATCAAGGAGGTTGTTCGACAAAAGAAATGTTTGACAAAAGAGTTAATGCGAGCTCTCGTCCACCGAGAGGAAAGTGCTTCAGGGGTTCCTAGGCAGTCTTGGTTGGCCTTAAACCAGGATCAGGTTCACGTTGTATGCCATCTCCGTGATGGTGTCAAAATAACTGATCCTTTTGACGTAGGGGTGGCAAGGGGTTTGATGCGGTATCCTCAATTTCAATCTTTCAAGGGGTCTTTAGTTCCTGTCGGTGGCGCTTCATCAGGCAACATTCGTTAGGGTGATGATTCCTTAGGTTGGATTGACAAATGGTTGTCAGCTTCTAGCCGGAAAGAGCTCCCCCGTCCTTCTCACTTGACTCACAGGGAGAACCACTTGGTGAAGGAAAGGGTTGGAGTTATAGATGTCTCTAACGCTCCTGGTGGTCTCAAGAGAGCGGGTTTCCTCCTGTTATTTCCACCAATCCTTCAAAGAGAATGGGTCCTCCTTCCGCCACTAGTTCTAGGCTCCTTATTAGGAGAAATGCTGAATCTACTTCCGCTGGTCCTACTGTCACTTCCACTCCACCAGTTCTGGCTATTATGGCCTCTATGTGTCATTTACTTAAGCAGATCTTAAAAGGAAATGGGCGGCAGTGGCGAGTGGTTCTGGAAAGAGATTGTCGCCTGAAGCGACAGGGGAGGATGAAGATGATTTTGCTCGGCTTCCTCTAGGTAGCAACTATTGGGACCCTTATGTTGGCGATCAGATGACGCATTTTATCTCACAGTGTCGCGGTCCCAGCCGTTGGTAGAAGGATTATACGTCTGATACTTTGTGTCGAGGTATAATCAACCATAAACTATAGGAAATGGAGGGGATCTTGATGTTGGATAGTTATCACAGGCAATCCTACCATAAATCCCTAGTGTTGGACGGAGAGAAGATCGAGCTCAGAAAGCAACTATCAAAACTCCGATCCTAGCTTCAAACGGCAAGTGCTGCTTTACCAAGCCTTGAGAAGATCTAGGTTGAAAATGTTGAATTGAAGAAACAGCTGGCCGCTTCCCGGCAAGAAGTGGAGGACTAAACCGCCGCCTCGCTCCTATTGTAGGTGGTTTGGAGGTGGCAATACCCAATGAAGGTGGCCTTCAGGCTCATCCTATCGTTGAGGGGCCCCTAGCCTCGCCGCTTCAAATAGAGCTTGCCCGACTCCGCCAAGAAATAAAAGAGTACCGGGCTAAACTTGCTCAAGACAATGGGCAGTTGATAACTGATAGCTTGTCTCGGTATGGCAAGCGGCTAGAAGATCTTTGCCGGGCTAACTTTCCAGACTGCGATCTTTCTTTCTTCTCTGAGGTAGATAAGATGCCGGTAATTAAAGAGTGTGGTGAGGAAATTGTAAGGCAGAATCAGGAAAAATAATGCAATCTTGTAACTATTCATTCCTATGTAAGCCTGTATATTTATAATGTATCTATTAATAACACTTATTCTTGGTGTTGTACTCTTGAGTATGCATTCTCAGTGTTTCTGGGTATCTTAAGTTTTCCCTCATTTTTGCATTTCTGACTCTTGGGTTATTCGAGCCTTTTCGTCTGCTCTCTTGACGTGGCGCAATTCTATCATTGGGGTAGTTATAAAGTTTTTTCTTCAGCACGTTCTCCCACTATAGCATTAAATGTGACGAGTGGTTTTACTGTAATGCCCTCTAATCTCTTTGAAAGTGGGAACGTTACCGTGGGTTTTTAGGGATAGAGGAGTAGTATATATAGTGGTATTGTGTTAGTAACTTTTCTTTACTTTTACGATTTTATTTTTTAGAGTGATTCTTTCTGTCTTAACTAAAAGACCGCAGCCTGTAATCATTCTCTGTATTTCCTGCATTTGTAAGTGTTAATGGCTGAGAGTGTGTCTAGCGGCTATTTTAGGTCTTCAGGCAGTGGTGGAAATGGTGGTGGTCCCCCTAGGTATTTACCGGCAACAAGAGTCGACCACCCTCAAGATCTAATTCTCGTTAGATCTCTCACTCCAGCTGTAAATATCACGGCTATAGGATGGGATGCTTTGATTGCTAGGACGGGTGAAGCGGGCGGAGCTGCATCTCTTCAACATACCGGTGAGGCAGTTGTGGCGGGCCGAGAGCCTGATGTGGATTTTGGGGTGGTTTTCGTTGTTAATGAGGACATGGTTTCCAATGCTGGTCCTCCTACAGAAGCCTTTGAACAACACAGGAGCTGTATCAACCGGGTTGGGCTAAAAACTCATGAATGTTGCTTTTCTACCGGCTTTGAGCTATTCACTTTAAGGGACCGCTACACCTATTTGGATACTTATGAGGCGGAGTCGACGGTTATAGCAGTGGAACAATTAGAAGGCGGTCTGTGCTTTCCTTTGGATCAGATCTTCATTGATTTGTGCAAAACATATAAGTTTCCTATTAGTCAGCTTCACCCCAACTCTATTCGCCAAGTCTGTATCCTCGCCGAGATGCTCCATAGGGCTGGTTTGTCAATGAGTCTTTCACGCCTCAGGTGCTTTTTTGTTGTGACTAAGAGGTTAGCAATCTCTCCTTTTATACTTCTAACGACCCGAACCCGCCGGGTCTTTATTGGGAATTTGCCGGAATCCATAAAGACTCTTGGTCCAAATTTCATCCGGGTAAAACATCCGTCACTGAAGGATCTACCTTCAAGCTGGAATTTTGTGAACTCAGCGTCTTTTTTTAAACTTTCACCTTTTTCTAGATATGTCATCTCCTGACGAGAAATTTGCACTGAAGTTGTTGGAGGGACTTACCACCACCACAGGCCGTAGATTGAATTATAAATATTTTATCAGGTCATATATGAGAAACGTAGGGAAGGCGGTTTTGATGGCCTGACCTCTTCTTTAACCGATGAAGGTTGGTTTCTTGGGTTTCTATGGGTGAGGTTCTTGATGCTTTTTATTTTTACTAATTTTACCTGTCACTGCCTTTTTTTCTTTTCTTACAGCTGTAAAGGCCATGGATTTCAGCTTTTTAAAGGATCTGATGAGTGAGGTCGATGCCGCCAATACAGTTAGGCAGGAGGAAGGGACGGCGGGTAACTATGAGCCTCCGCAAGATGACACCGTGACTTCACGCGCTCCTGCCGACATCAGCAAAAGAAAGGGAGGATATCCAACCTGTGATCTGCCTGCAAAGAAGAAGAAGAAGAAGGGTGGAAAACACCGGAAGAAGGGAGACCGGGAGAAAGGTGTACAATCTTTGAGGGACCGGGAGGAGAGTGTTTAGTCTCCCGGCAAGGGGGATTAGCAGTTGTGCCAAGCCATTAAGCTTTTCGACAGTGAATTTGATCTCGCCGCCGCCGAGCATGTGAGCCTCCCTGTCGGTCCTTTGAAGTCTGTAGTACTTCATATCCATTATTACTTCAGAAAGCTTCTTGGTGAGTGTTTGTTTCCACCTGCTTTCCATTCTTTATGTTCAGGTTATTTAACCAAAATATACTTTGTAGATGATGGGCTTTTAAGCTCAATGAAGGGGCATCAAGACTACGCCGAGACCATGGGCGCTCTCCTCAATCAAATGAATATGTCTCACATATGATTCCAGAAGTCTTATGATGATCTGTTGGCGCGGAAGGAAAAGGCTCAGCGATCTTTAAGGAGTCACGATGACCGGATACAGTGCTTGAAGAAAGACTTAGAATCCTCAGAAGCCGAGAGGAAGGCCTTAGCCATTCAGGTGCGAGATCTTGAGCAGAGGCTGGATCATTCTGAGAGTTTCCTTAATACCGAGAGGAAGTACTATTCTGAGACTACTCAAGATGCCATAGCTTGCATCCAAGCGCAAGGAAATAAGATCTGGGAGCTAGGGAGAACGATGATTTTGAGTTTGACTCAGGCTATTACGGAAGTGAAGAGGTGCTATTTGCAAAGGCATCCTGGCCAATCTGCCAATGCTGCCGACTTCTTGGATGTTCAATTTGCTTAACTTGTAGATCGTATAACTGTCGATCTTGAAATTGCCAAGAAAAAGGCTTCAGAGTCTGGCGAATTTCCCGTCCAACTTCCTTCTTGGTGTAAGCATTCTCTTCCGTCTTCCTCCCATACTGGGGAAGCTCCTACCTCCTGATGTCTTATTCACAATTTGAGGCTCATTTGTTGAATAGCTATCCCCTACTTCTTTGAGGCTCTTTTTTTGAATAGATATCCCCTGTTTCCTTTGATACCATCCACCCATTAGTGTGATCAATTGTCGCGTCAATAGCATCATTTTGAAGATCTGGTTATGATTTTTTTTTCATTCGTGGCGCTTTTGGATACATCGACGTGATCAAACTGTTGTGTTATCCGTCTTGACTTGTTTTTAGGTTTCAGCTACTTTGAGTACCGACAAAACTTTTGAGTATTGGCAGAACTTTCAGATGCTGGCGGCTGTGTTGTATATTTGGGGATCATTAGATCTCAGCCATTTTGTCCTTTTATAGCTATTTGTGAGGGGTGTTACCTGTATTTATCTATCTTCTAGTTAGCTGTTTATTTTGTCGGCTAACTGATACTGTAATTTTCAGAGGAATATTAATACATTGTTATTATTTTCAATATTCTTCTTTTTATAGCTGCTTTGTTTTTGCTTTCTGCTTTTATGACTTGCTATGACTAGTGTTCTTGCTTTAATTGTCCACTTTGTGGCGGTCGAATCTTGTGCATTATGTTTTATGCTTGCTTTCATCGAACCGAATAAAATTCCTTTCGGTGAGGTTTTAGATCTCATGTGAGCTCCTATTTTCATTTCACACCTGCTTATTTCGAGGTGAACCATGATCTTGTTAAAGACTGGGTTTTCTGAGATGTTTTTATCAATCTCTAGTTGACTTTTCCTCGATACGGGTAGGGTCCCGTTAGAGAAGTTATTGTCCCTTTAGGACTCTCTCGCTATTTAGACGGGTAAGATTCCCGTTAGAGAAGTTTTGGGTGTTTTAGGGGCTAAGTTATTGTTCATTTCAGACTCACTTGCCATTGAGACGGGTAAGGTTCTCGTTAGAGAGGTTTCAGGTCTCTTAGGGGCTAAGTTATTATCCATTTCAGACTCACTTGCCATTGAGATTGATAAGGTTCCCGTTAGAGAGGTTTTGGGCCTCTTAGGGGCTAAGTCATTGTCCATTTCAGACTCACATGCCATTGAGATGGGTCAGGTTCCCGTTAGAGAGGTTTTGGGCCTCTTAGGGGCTAAGTTATTGTCCATTTCAGACTCATTTGCCATTGAGACAGGTAAGGTTCCCGTCAGAGATGCTTAGGAGTGAAGGTATTTGTTAAAAAAGTAATATTTTATTGATTCAATATGTTGGAGATAATACATTTTACTGATAGTACTTTCTTGAGATGTTGCACATTCCATGCTCTTGGGAGTGAGGTGCCGTCCATGTTTGCCAAATAATAGGCACCATTTCCCATTGCTCTTGAAATTTGGTAGGGGCCTTCCCAATTACATTAAAGTTTCCTGACACCAGCATTTCCTCTGCCAATCTCAGCATTTCTTAGGACTAGCTCTCCTTCTTTGAAGTCTCTTGGTCTAACCTTCTTATCATGATATCTGGTAGCTTGCCTTCTATATGCTTCAGCCCTTGCGGCAGTGGCATGCCTCCTTTTTTCCAATATCTCTTTGTAGATCATTATTTGTTCATCGTTGGAGTCAGGGTTGTAGTTGGCTACTTTGTAAGAGGGGATTCCTAACTCAACTGGTACTACTGCTTCCATTCCGTAAGCCAGGCTGAATGGTGTTTCTACAGTAGCCTTTTTTGGTGTAGTTCTTTCGGCCCAAAGTACAGGTAAAGTTCCTTTGCCCAGTTTCCTTTTGCTTCATCAAGTCTTTTCTTTAAGCTGGTGAGGAGGTTGCGGTTGGTGACTTCGATCATGCCATTAGTTTGGGGATACGACACAGATCCGAACTTGTGATTTATCTCCAATCTTTCACAAAAATCATAGAATCTTTGGTAGTCAAACTACTTTCCATTGTCTGTGATGAGCATGTGAGGAAGGCCAAATCTTGTTATGACTTCTTTGAAGAAGAAATCCTCTGCCTTGGCGGCTGTTATGGTTACCACTGCTTTTGCTTTGACCCACTTAGTGAAGTGGTCCACCGCTACTAATAAGAACTTTTTTTACCTTACTGCTTTGGGAAAAGGTTCGAGTATGTCCATGCCCCAGGTTGAGAATGGCCAGGGACTGTTGATTGATTCCTTTTAGTCACCGGTACATGAATCTTATCGGCATGTCTTTGGCATTTGTCACACTTCTTCACCAGCTCTTTGGCGTCCTCTTCCATTGTTGGCCAAAAATAACCTTGTAATTTTGCCTTTCTCTTGATTGTCTTGTATCCTTGGTGGACTCCACAAATTCCTTCATGGATTTCCTCTAGGATCTGCCTCCCCTCCATCTTGGTTGCGCATCTGCACCAAGGGTGTGATACCGATGTTCTGTACAACACCCCTTTATAATAGGCGAAGTTGCTTGCCTGTTTAATTAGTCGTCTTGCTTTTTAAGTGTCCTCCGGGACAACCCCATTCTCTAGATAGTTGATAATGGGGCTCATCCAGTCGTCTCTCCCTTGGATGAAAAATACTTGGGTTATGTCAATGCTTCTCTGTTGAAGTTCCCCCTTTATTTCCATGTTACGGTGCACCAGTCCTCCTACTGGGGCGGACTTGGCGATCAGATCTGCCTCCTCATTCTCACTTCTATCCACTTGTTGAATGATCCATTGTCCTCCATCCTTTTTCTTTTGCTGATAATAGTTCTTTGACCCTGGTCAAATACTTGCTTAATGTTTCATCCTTCACCTGAAATTCTCCTGTTACCTGGTTCACTACCAGCTGGGAATCACTGATTATCTTGAGATCTTCTACCCTGACTCCTACTGCCAAAGCCAATCCTGCCAACAAGGCTTCATATTCAGCTATATTATTTATGACTTCAAAGCAGATCCGAGCTCCATATTTAATGACAACTTTGTCGGGACCTCTCAGGACTACACCACTCCGGCTCCCTGTTCATTCTTTGCTCCGTCAACCGAGAGCCTCCAAGACTGTGCTTTGTAAGGTGTCACCTCCGTTCCTTTAGTGCTTTCTATAATGAAATCTGCCAGTACCTGGGCCTTCATCACCTTTCTTGCTTCACACCAGATTCCGTAGTCTCCTAGTTGCATTGACCATTTTACCAATCTCCCTGAAAACTCCAATCTTTGCATAGCTTTCCCCAATGGCAGGTCTGTTCTCACTACCACTGGATAGCTCTGAAAGCAATACTTCAGTCTTTCGGCGGTGGTGACCAGTGCAACTGCTAATTTCTCAACCATTGGGTACCAGAGCTCTGCATCCCTCAATGCCTTGCTGACATAGTAGATGGGCATCTGCTCTGACCCCTCCTCTCGGATGACTACTGATGCCACTGCCTATCTGCATGCTGACAAGTACAAAAATAAGGTGTCACCCGGTATGGGTCGGTTGATCAATGGTGGCGTTACTAAGAACTTTTTGAGATCTTTGAACGCTTGCTGGCAGTCATCTCCCCATTTGAATTGCTTGATGTTTTTGAGGCTGCGGTAGAAAGGTAAACATCTTCTGGCAGAGCTTGAAATAAATCTTCCAAGCGTCGTGACTCTTCCATTGAGGATTTGAACTTCCCTGATTGTTTTTGGTGGCTGCATGTTAATGATCGCTTGAACTTTCTCAGGGTTTACCTCTATTCCTCTGCTCGACACCATGCATCCCAAAAACTTCCCTATTGTGACTCTGAAGGTGCACTTATCTTGGTTCATCTTCATGTTGAAACTTTCAAGGATCTGGAATACTTTTTCCAAGTCAGATGGGTGGTCTTCTTTCTTCTTGCTTTTTACAATAACGTCATCTACATATACTTCTACTACCTCCCCGATAAGCTCTTGGAACATGAGATTCATTAGCCTTTGGTAGTTTGCCCCTGCGTTCTTCAGACCAAAAGGCATCATTTTGTAGCAGTAAGTGCCTTTGTGGGTAATAAAGCTTGTCTCCTCTTCATCTTCTTACTTCATGGGAATTTGGTGGTATCTTGAGGCCATGTCCATGAGACTAATGAGCTTATGACAGGTGGTGGAGTCAATGAGTCTATCAATATTGGGAAGTGAATAGTTATCTTTGGGGCAAGCTTTGTTGAGGTCGGTGAAGTCGGCGCACATCCTGTATTTTTCGCTTGATTTCTTCACCATGACAACATTAGATAACCATTATGTGTATTTCACCTCTCTGATGAAGCCTGCCTTTTCCAGTTTGTCTACCTCTTCTGCTGCCACCTTCTCTTTCTCTGCTAACATTGGCCTTTTCTTTTAAGCTACCGGCTTGACATTGGGGTCCACTTTTAAGGCATGAGATGCTATTACTGGATCAACGCCTGTTATTTTCGAAGCTAAGCTAGCAAAGAGCTTTGCGTACTGCTTTAACTTGTCGACGACAAGTGTTTCTAGGTCGTCTAATTTTGCTACAATTTTGACTTCTTTTCCTTCTGTCAGTGTCACTGTCTTCGTTTCTCCTACTGGTTCAATTTGCTCTTCTGCCTTAATCTTCAGTATTTCTTTGATTGGGAGTGCCTCTTTCGTGGCTGTTACGTAACATGCCTTTGCTGCTTCTTAATCTCCTTTTACCACTACCACACCGATACCTGTAGGAATTTTCATTGTCAAGTACCGGATTGATGTTACTGCTCCTGAATCATAGAGGTATGGTCGCCTAAGGATGGCATTGTATGTCAGAGGCATATTCAAGGCGTTGAAGAGGGTTTTAATCTCCTTGCTGTGTGACTGGTCCCTTCCAAATTCTACTGTAAGCTTGACTAACTCCATGAGATGAATGGGTGCGCCACTCAATCCTAACACTGGTGTAGGGCAGTGCTTTATACTTAACTGAGATCCTCCCATATGGTCGTATGCCGCCCATGTGATCAGGTTGATGGAGCTTCCTTCATCTATCAGTATACGCCTGGCTGCGTAATTATCTATAATGGCTTCTACAACCAATACGTCACTGTGGGGTGCTTGGACATAGGTTCCATTGTCAGGACTAAAAGTGATGACTGGAGCTGCGTGATCTGATCCCTTTTTGGCATGTTTGGTGGCGTTTATGCTCATGACCTCTGCCCTTGATCTCTTTTTTGTTACAGCCGAGCATGATTCTCCGCCTGTGATGACATGTACCTTTCCCAGAACGACCTTTCCTTTGGGGTCGGTAGTTGCTTGAGGTTTCTTTGATGGGCTTGTCGTCTGTGTTTCTTTGGCTGGTATTGTGAATTTCCTCAAGGCTCTGATTTTTATCAGTCTTTCAATTTCCCTCTTCAACTTGAAACACTCTTCTGTATAATGTTCGTAGTCTTCATAAAACTTGTAGAAATGACTGGTGTTCCTTGACCTTTGGATCATTGGTCTTAGACGGTTGTATGGAGTCTGGCTATCATTTATCCACATCAAGACATTTGTTCTCGATTGGTTCAGAGGGGTGAAGCTTTCTCTCATGTCTTGGTTGTATCGGTAGGGTCGACTGAAAGTGCTGTGAGGGCGGTAGTTCTGTCTACTGGTGTAGGCTTGTTGGACTTGCGTCTTTGGCTTGTCTTCTTTCTTTTCTTTCTTTTTTCCATCAGTTACTTCCTTCTCCATTTTCCTGTAAAGTCTCCCATCATCAATGCTAACACACTTTTGAGCCATCATCATCAAGTCTTGATAAGTTTTGGGTGGTTTTGAATAGATTTTATCTGTTAGTCATCCCATGATAGTACCCCTCCTTAAGGCTTGTACTGCTATGTCAATGTTTAGATCGTCTATTTTAGTGACTTCATTGTTGAACCGTTCCAGGTAGTCCCTTAGCGATTCACTGTCTTTCTGTTGGCACTGATAGAGCTGTTATGAGCTTCTTTTGGGTGGAATATTTGGGAAAAATTTGAGGATGAATTTGGTCGACAGATCTTTCCAGGTAGCGATGGATCCCAGTGGCAACTTGCTATACCATTTATGAGTTGTACCCACCAAGGTAGTTGGAAAAACTTTGCAAATGAGCTTGTCAAAGGTGTTATAGAGTTGCATATAATTCACAAACTTGGTGGTATGTGTTTCCGGGCATCCAGTATTAGAAAAGGAGTCAAAGGTGGGAACTTTGAAATTTTTTGACAGTGGGGTGGCAAGGATTTCTGCCGTCAAAGGTGAGTTTTTGGTCTCAAATGGTCGGGGTGTTTGCGTAGCTTCCATCTTAAAGTCTTTTATCATTTCAGTCATTATGAGACGAATCTTGTCTTCCTCTGAGGCAGCTTTCTTGTGTTTGTGGTTTGTTTTGCTACTATCAAGGTTTCCCTACGGTTCGGTCTCGCGGGGATCTTTAGATGACTCTACTTCCTTGAAATCTTTGCTAAGACTCCGTCTCATTCTCTTCTTCTGTTTGTCGGCATTTTCCTCTTCTTTACTAACCTCTGAAGTGATTACTCGAGGTGTTTTTATTTCATCAGCATTCTGATTAGCCGATGTGGCCGAGGTTTGTAGCTGTGCCATTGTTGCCTACATTTATGCTTGTAGGTCTGCCATTGCTTTAGCTAGCTGTTGCTATACTGGCGGTGGTGTAGCATTGTTTTGGTTATTTTAGTTAAGGTTTTCGGTCAGTAGGTCTTCTTCTATTGAGGTTGAGGCACCGTCTTTGGGGTCCATCGGTTAGATTGTTTTTCGTTTCCCGGCAACGAAACC
>CANYLF015626308.1:0-13330 GCA_948193215.1 Bocquillonia castaneifolia
TTTCAATTGCAAACACTTAAGTTAGATTCTTGGGCGAAAAATCTGATTTGTAGGTAAGGGTGCTTCCTCGTTAGGATTCGATCTTACTTGGTTAGAATTGTTATTCAAGCTAATTTAGTGCTTGAACGTATCCATCAAGTTCAGGTTTGTATCATTTGGTATAAACATAAAAGATAGAAAGTTGTAAACTACATTAGAGAATTTCTAAGCTAATAATTGGGGTTGATTTGAGCTATTTGTTGATTGATTAGCAGTGGTGTCTTCCCTTGTGTTAAATTCTTCTATATATAATGGCAATTCTTCTCCTTCTTAGTGGCGGTTCTCCCTTGGAAGCTACTAGAATTGGTAACCATCACCCACGAATGCACTTGATATTTTTCTCGCTCACGATGTCCTTCTCTGTCAAGTTGGTTCTCCCCTTTATGCACAATTTCAAGACCTCAATGCCATAATCCTTTGAATAACAGATGATCTAAAAAGTTCTCTCTCTATACCGGTCAGAGTTTTGCTCGTTTGGGTGGTGGTTCTTTTCTAGAAAACATCTAGAACCATAACCACTATATATTGCTATTTTCTCGGCCACATAATTTTTGTTAAATAAAGCCGTTAAAAATGGCAATATTAGAACCACCATGTTACAGGCCTATTTCACCAGGTCCATTGTAGGTCCTGTATTCCTAAGACTTTCACTTAATTAGCCTTCCAATTTCACCCCCAGGACGGGTCTTTTGGGCTGTCAAAATTAGTAGGTCTAGTGTAGGTCTCACCCCTACAACTAGTCATCTAAGAGGCTAATTTCAACAGGTCTGGTGTAGGTCTTATTCTTGAGATTTTCGCTTAATTAGCCTTTCAATTTCACCTCAGAACTGCTCATTTGGGCTTTCAAAATTGGGTACAAACACATACATTGCATGTTTTTATTGTGTTTTTATACTTTAGCACCTTCTTGACTGTTTTTGGGCTTTGATTGCTTGTTTCACTTAGTGTTTGATACATTTAGTTCTATTTCTCTTTTTTTTATGTTGACACAGGGGGAGAAATATGTTGAGACGTTGATATTTTTTTATATGCTTATGGTTATGTTCTTCTTTTGTTTGGCTTGTTTTTAGCCTTGTTTATGTTCATAAGTATATTTTATGGCTTGGTATGTTTATATGTGTTTTTCAATAGGTCTTGATTATGCTTCTTTTTCAAACAAGACTCTATCAAAAATTTTATTAAATTATATATACTTTGTTTGAGGGGGAGTTTGAGCATTTTGCCTCAAATTCTTACCAAAATTGACTTTGGATTTGTCAACATAAAAAATGGGGAGATTGTTAGCCTAATTAGATGTTTAACTCCTATTTTGACGTTGATAATGATCCTAAGTCAATATAATTAACCTTTGAATTGTTTAAGTTCTGTTTCAGCTTTAAAATCACACTCCAAGCCTACAATGACTGTTATGGTCATTAGCAATGATCGTTGCACATGCAATGATGGTGGTGATGCCCCACAACAATCGTTGCTACATGTCTCTCTTTTTGCAAGAAATGGCAGTAGGATGCATGAGCCAGGAGGACCTGCAACGAGCTATCACAATGATCATTGTCATCCACAACGAGCTCATTTATATTCAAACGATCCCAGACAACAAAGAAGTACAATGAGTCGTTGCAAGCAACAACGATCGTTGTGACCAATCCACAACAATCGTTGTGCTTTGCAACAATCGTTACGGTTCCCGTTGGCAACAATAAGTGCACGATTTTAAAAGCTTAAAAAGTTGGTAAAATGACTATTTTTGCATTTAATAAAGCTACAATGGTCAAGAAAACATCTGAGGGTATAAAAACACAAGTCTAACTGATTTTAAAGGTAATCAACAACTCTTTTGACATTCAATTGTTGTAATTCCTTGAATTGAGTTAGAAACCCTAACTCTTTTAATACAAACATTTATTATTGATCGTAGAGCATTAATTGCTTATTTGATTTCCTTGTAAAGCTAGCTCGGGGTGAGTGGGGTGCAAAAATCATTGTTGTGAAAGGTTTAAGTGTTAGCCTTGATTAAAACACTTGGATCAAGGGTTTCTAGAGAGAGAAACACTTGAGATATGTTAGTAGGTTTAGCCTTGAGACAAACCACATTGTAAGGTGTAGAGTGAGCCATAAAAATCTTGTAATTGTTTATTTGATAGTGAAATGCCCAATTGAATATTGGGGAGTTGATGTATGGATTGGATTGAATCCCAAATCACTATAAATCTTTGAGTTGTGGTTGATTGAGCTCTTAATTTTTTAATTTATCATTTAGATTAAATTTGTGATTAACAACTAATTCACCCCTCTTGGTTGCTAAAGATGTTTTCTTTAAAATCATATAAAATCATATAGGCTAATTTTCTTTAAGAAGAAATAGCTAAATATATGTTTGTTATAAATAATTTAATAAAAGTTATTTTCAATCAATAATTTATGTTTTAGTATAAGTAAATTATGCACTATATTATGTTATTAAAAATTTATAATCAATTAATTAAATTAAATAAATTCTTTTAAAAATTTATTTTGAACATAAATTGAATTTCACTTTAAAATTAAATAAAAAAGAAAGTAAATAAATGGAAGGAAAGAAACTCAAGCAACATTGACTTTGGTCATTACTCTTTAGCGTAAGGCGGAGACATGCATTTAGGCTTGGGCGAGTATTTTCGGGGAACAAGTAATTAGAAAGAAAGAGAAGGCTCACTTTCTAATCAAAATCCTTAAAAAAAAAAAAAAACCTCACTTTCTCTCTACCCACAGATTCCTCAACTCCTTTTTTAGCTCATCACACTAACCCTAGAAAATCAATTTATCCAAATCCTAACTCACTCTCTTGATTATTCTACTTCTTAACCCTAGATTCCCAATTTTTACCAACCCCAATTCCTTAATCAGATCTCAAATCTACTTTTTCGTTGGGATTACACCATTTCTGGTGTCATTCATGGACAAGGTATTATCTTTTCTTTTTCTCCTGAGTTTTGGCACATTTAATTTTTTTTGCCAATGAAAGTTTGAAACTTTTATCAGTCGGGTTTAAGTGTGCAGTTATAATTGTGCTGCTTTGCTGTGTTTTCCTTTTTTTTTTCTTTATTTCTTTTTATTAAGCTTTCCTATCATCTTTTGTTCTAATAGAATAATTTCTTCAATCTCTATTTTCTTGTTATCCATAGCTAATAAATACAGAGAATAGATGCTCTTTATTTCTTATAAATTGATAAAATAAAGCTTTTCATTTTCAGGTTATAGGATTAGAGGCTTTGTCAGATATGGATGATCTGGCAACCACCTTTGCGAAGGTCAGATTTTCTTTTCTGCCTCTTTGTGTATGAATGTGTGTGAATTATGCAGGTGTTAAAAATTTTAGGATTTATCCCTATGTTGTGTCCGTTACCTAGTCATATTTTTTTTCCCGAGTTAAATAATTCTGTTTAGAAATACTGTTTTTGGGTGCGAGCAGATTAGCAGTGTGCCAATGCAACATATCCCTAATAATTATAATTGACATCACTATATTTCAGCATGTAATGATGGAGTGCTATCCAATTATGAAGACTAATTGCTTGACTGAAAAGGCAAAGCAACCGTAGCTTATATTATGGACTGACTGTATAGCAGTTGGCCACAGTAAATGCCGAGCTTGTTTAATCAGATTTGTTTTGACCTTGTTGTCTGTGTCTGAAAAGTTCAATTATTTGATTAGGATTCAATTATCTATTGTT
The DNA here is from genome assembly GCA_948193215.1 of Bocquillonia castaneifolia. Taxonomy (NCBI): domain Eukaryota; kingdom Viridiplantae; phylum Streptophyta; class Magnoliopsida; order Malpighiales; family Euphorbiaceae; genus Bocquillonia; species Bocquillonia castaneifolia. The sequence continues at coordinate 3,753 of CANYLF015626308.1, forward strand.
TATTGAATGCATGGGAAGAAAGAAATGAGGATATGAAAATGTTGCTCGTGTTTAGTTTTTTTTTTTTTCTGTCTATGAAATTAGTTCTTCTGTTTGTTATTAAAGAATGCTGTTTATACCCGATTAATTATCCAAAAATTGTACGAGGGTAGAGATGAGTCACAGGCTGCTAGAGCAATCTGCAGATATTGTTTGAATTGGCTCAAACATTCTGCAAATGAGAACATAAACTCTATCAGATGTAGCTTTGTGGCCAGAAGATCAAATAACCTATATGGAATTAACTGCAGATGTAGAAATATCATTTGTACATCATGCGTATGATATATTAGTGTTTGGTTTTTCAATGGTTTGAAGGCTCCCTAGATTCATTGTTATTAGAAGCGTTGGAAACCCTCAAGGCGACAAGTCCTACTAATGCCTAAGACGAGAGGCGCCATGGGAGGTGGTACTAAAAAAAAATTAATTAAATTTGAATAGCACATCAATTTGATAGAAGACTCATAAATCCATTTTCATTCTTTAACATATATTTCATATAGAAAGTTACAAAATTAAGCAATCATAACATAAGTTCTAACTTCTAACTTTAACTCCTAAAAAAACTGAAGCCCCAAATTCAAATCTAAGGTCTAAATTCTAAAGTAAGTTGATTTACTAAAAAACTAAAATTCTAAGTATCTAATCACATTCTAAATATCATCATCAGTATCTAAATCTCTCTCTGCTCATCACTTGATTTGTAACCCTCAATCTCTTCTTCTATTGCTAGAATTGTTTTAGAAATATAAGAACAAAGATAAAGGCAAACCTGTTTGGTTGAACATTGAACTCTGCTTGTTTGTCGTTTTGAAAAACTCTGCTTCCTTGTGCTTCTCTGTCTTCTATTTGAAGCAATATTCTTTTTTTTTTCAGTTGTAATTCCTATTTAATGACCTAATTTATCTCTTACAAGTCTCTATGTAGCCTAAATCTACTGATCACATTTAATTTCCAATTTTTCTCACTCTAATTTATCTCCCACAAGTCTCTAAATATTATTGTTTCCACTAAGGCTTGGTGACCAAATTTATCTGAATCTTTTATTTAAGTAGCAAATTTAACAAAACGTTTTAATTCTGACAATTTTTGCATGATTTTGAATTTTTGTTGCAAATGTAGCCAAACCTTTTTAACTAGTCAATTAAATCCAAACTTCAAATGAAATTGCAAATTTAATCCAATTAATCCAAACCTTTAAGTGAAATTACAAATTTAACGTAATTAAATCCAAACCTATAACTAAAATTACAATTTTAACCAAAAAACATTTAGGCATTCCTAAAAAGATTATAATGATTGCTTGTAGTCTTTTAAATGACATGTTAATTGTAACGGCTTCTTCTAGTGTTCTGAAGTTTTGACTGTTTAAAACATGAAATTTGGTTAAATTTTGTATTTCACTTTAATGTTTGGATTTAATTGATTATTACTTAAGGTTTGCATAAATTTGCAACTAAAATTTGAAATCCAATGGCTTGATTAAATTTGCAATTTTGTTGAAAGGTTTTGATATATTTGCTCAGTAAGCCTTCCACTAATAGACAGCTCCACAATGAATAAGAAATTGACAGCTGCAAATAACTCAATTAACTTTTAATAAATTTATTAGTCAAATTTCATTATGGCGCATGCCTCTGGCCTGCTGCTTCTTTTTACTTATTTATTTGTAATGTTTTTTTCGTGCAGATACCCTTTTCTTTTCTCAATTTTTAGAGACTTAAAATTTTCGGACATTTTAATTCTATTCGGATTATCTTTTGAAATTAATGTTCTTTTCGCAGTTGAACAGAGTTGTCACTGGACCAAGACATCCTGGAGTTATAGGTGATAGAGGATCAGGATCTTTTTCAAGAGAAAGTGAGTTCAACTATTTGCAGCATAGTTATTATACAGTTCGATCATGCTAACTTGTGGTTGCTAATCAAGAACTTCCAAGCTTGATACTTCTATTTTAATTATACATATTATTCTTTTCTTTTTTTCTTCAGCAACGTAGCAACAATTGCATATTTTTGCTGCCTAGAATTTGGACTTAGATATCTCCTTCGGTGTCAGTCATGGGATGTATTTTACTACCATTAGTTTTTAAAGCTCATTTTTTAAGGCGATTCCTGAATCAAGCACTTGCTCCCCACAACTTGCATCTTGTTTATATTTTCTTTTTTTCTATTGGTCTTATCAAATATTTTTGTTACCACACAAGAAAGATGAGAAATCTGACATGAAAAGCAACTTCAAAATAAGTTGGAAGAAATGGAGAAGAAGAAAAAGCAATTGACATTTGAAGAATGATTATGTTAAGAATAGATTCAACTAGAGAATCTGGGCCACTCTGAAATTTATTTTGATCGTAGTGGTTTTTCTGGAGTTTGTTAATTTGATGTAACTTCTACTTATTAATGGTGTTAGTAGTGCTACTTAACATTTAATAGTTAGTGTTAATCAACAAAAGTTTGAGATGCTCAAGTGTTCTATTGACTGCAACTTAAATCAGGTTGCTTAGTTGATTATTGCATCTGAATTTAGGTGCTAATTAGAAACTCTAACCAAGGAAATAATGTAGTCAGCCCATGATTATGAACATTTTGTTGAATCATGCTGAACGTAGGTGCTAATTAGAACCTCTAACCAAGGAAATAATGTTGTCAGCCCATGATTATGAACATTTTGTTGAATCATGCTTATGTAACTATTTCTTCTAATAGAACATTAAAGTTGAATTTTGTTAAATTGTAAATACATGAAATGAAAATTTGCTGGCTTGTGCATAAAAATATTTTGGAGCTTATTCCAGATTATACCGACTATTTCATTTTGCTTAATTTATTCTTTATTCCATGTGTTTGACTTTTATGTAATGATTTACTTGAAGATTTTCCAATTTACAGTTATGAGTTTTAGGGTGTCGACCAGGACAGATGAACCTACTTTTCCCTAACTCCCTCCCCATCTGTCTGCATACAAGCATTCTTGTGTTTTTACATGCATCTGCACAAGCTGAAACATGTAGACCTTGTGCTCAAGTATGTGCTCATCATAGTTAAGGCATACCACAGGATCAAAAGCTTCACGTGCCTCAAATTTCTTAGTCGGGTAATGTCACTTAGGCACATGGCTAGGCACAAAGGCATGTGCCTTGAGCAATTATTGAGATGCAAGAAAGGGAACCTTAGAAACATTGGACCAAAATCTTTATTTTTTTTCTTTTGATTGCAATAAAAGAAGCATATTTCACACCTATTCACCTTGAAAAAGTTTGATAAGAAAGAAAGTCAGGCAAAAAGCTATCTTAACAACCTCCTTTCTTATGTTTTTGTTTTCTTGTGTTGCCTGTTATGCTTGCCTTTTTTGGCTTTATCTTTTCATATTTCTCAAACATAGCAGGCCTCTCTTCTTCTTCTTTCCCCTTTCTTTGTCTCAAAACCTTTTACGTTTATGCAAGTCTATTTTTCAGTTGATGATTTAACTATTTTATAATTCACAACTTAATGGTGTTCCTTTGTGTTATTTATCTTAATAATTTCTTGTTAGATTTTGAACTACAAAATACTGCCTTTTGTTTTTATTAACTCTAATTTGCTTTTCATATTAATATAAATTGTCTTTAGTCTGAATATTAGTTATCCTTTTAAATGTTTACTAAAATTTTACCCTTTTGTGCCTGATGTCAGTAAGGTGCACATCTACACCTTGCACCCTGTACCTAGTCTCCAGGGCCCCTGAGCATTTTCATACCTTCTGTGCCTTTAATAAATATGGTGCCCATGTCCATACTATGTGTTGTCACCTTAATATACTTTTTTTACCACAGTCAAAAGTCTGTTTTTTGCTCAACCAATTATGTGCATTTTGACTTGTAATAGCTCAGTTTATTATATACTGAGAAGCTGCCAATTATCTAGGTGTTTAACAATGGCAGCTGGTTCTATCCTGCCCCAAATTCATTACATCTGTAGAAGCCCGTGCTTATTATTAGTACTAGATACAAAGAAAGGCCAATCCAACTGATATATTGAACTAGACTTTCCATGCAGATTTATATTGTGGAATTATGTTATTAACAAAATGGTATTAATTTTTTTGTTATAATTTTTTTTTTCAGTTATATTGTTCCAAGCGAAGAATGTAGACTGCTTCACTACAATAGCCATTCTTTGCTTTACTTGTTAGATTATGAGAAAGATTATGGATTGCTTTTGTTTTTGTTTTCGAGAAAAAAACCGACAATGGTTTAGTTTCTATCATGACGATCAGGGCCAAGGCCTTGGATTTTTTTGTTTAAATTTCTGTTTTCACTTAGCAGATTCCACAAGTGCATGGTTATTTTGATGTTCTTTTTTCCTTAAGCAGGTCAGGAATCTTTTCTGGGAAACTTACAAAATTTACTTTCGAGTTTTACATTATTTGCTTAGTGGGATGAAATATATAATATCCCTGTGTCCATGATTGTATGAGGTAAAATAGTATGAGTTTAGAGCTTTCAATTTCTTTTAGTGATTTCAAGTGTCTTGCATCAGGTTCCAGTTAATTCTGGTTTTTACAAGTTGTGGTTACTTTATTCTCTTCCAAGGGCTCACTAATTTTAATTCATTTGATCAGAATCCATCTAATAGCTTCTTGTTTTCAGGTTCATCTGCCACTGATTGGGCACAAGATGAAGAACTTGCGAGTTGGTTAGATCAGCAGATGTTTGATATTGAAAATGCTCAGGAAGGCAAGAGATGGTCATCGCAACCCCAACCTTCATCTGCCCGGTTTTCAGAGTCAAAACCTTTGTGCAGAACTTCCTCATATCCGCAGCAGCAGCCACAGCTGCATCGTTATTCAAGTGAGCCTATTCTTGCTCCTAAATCAAATTTCACTTCTTTCCCCCCTCCTGGTGGCAGAAATCAACAGATCTTACCAGATTTCCTTAATAACCCTTCTCTTGGTAGTGGACCACAGCCCATCTGTTCTTCAAATCTCTCCCCTTTGTCCAACTCTAATCTTCACCTGGCTGGCATGCATCATGATTTACCTTATCGTGGAAGTTTGTCCCCAATAACCTCTTCTGGCCTTTCTTTTAGTAACAGGCCACTAAATCATTGGGTCAACCATGCTGGCTTATTACAAGTAGATCAGTCTAGCATCCTGCAGAGTTTATTGCAGCAACAATTCTCCCATCAAAATGGTCTAATGTCTGCGCAGTTGATGTCACCACAAAAGCAGAGACTGCATACTCCAGTCCAACCATCTTTGGCTCATTATGCAGCAATGCAGTCTCATCTTTATAATTCCCATCCATCATCAGCACATAAAATGATGCTTGGTTTATCAGATACTAGGGATCAGAAACACAAATCATCACACAAGGGCAGACATAATACACGTCTTTCTAAACAGGGCTCTGATAGTTGCAGTCAGAAAAGTGATAGTGGCTGGTTGCAATTCAGATCCAAATACATGACAGCTGAAGAGATAGAAAGTATTTTGAAAATGCAGCATGCTGCCACTCATAGCAATGACCCATACATTGATGATTATTACCACCAAGCTCGTCTTGCCAAAAGATCTGCTGGATCAAGAGTAAAAAACTTCTGCCCATCTCACATGAAGGAGCTCCCTTCTCGAGGTCGTAATAGCACCGATCAACAGTCTCATCTCCAAGTTAATGCACTTGGGAAGATCCCGTACTCTTCGATACGTAGACCACAGCCTCTCCTTGATGTTGATCCTTCACCTGGTTTGGGTGATGGCAACTCTGAACAGATATCTGAGAGGCCTCTGGAACAAGAGCCTATGCTTGCTGCTAGAGTCACTGTTGAAGATAGCTTATGCCTTCTTCTTGAGGTTGATGATATTGATCGATTTCTACAGTTCAATCAGCCCCAAGATGGAGGTGCTCAGCTCAGACGTAAGCGTCAGACTATGCTTGAAGGACTAGCAGCATCCCTTCAGCTTGTTGATCCTCTTGGCCAAAGTGGCAATACAGTTGGGATGTCCTCTAAAGATGACCTTGTATTCCTGCGGATAGTTTCTCTCCCCAAGGGTCGGAAGCTTATCTCTAGGTTTCTTCAACTTCTTTTCCCTGGTAGCGAACTCACTCGAATTGTTTGCATGGCTATATTCCGTCACTTGAGGTTTTTGTTTGGTGGAATTTCCTCAGATTCTGGTGCAGCTGAGACAACTACGAATCTTGTCAAGACAGTTTCTGCATGTATTAATAGCATGGATCTTCATGCACTAGGCGCTTGCCTTGTTGCAGTTGTATGTTCTCCAGAGCAACCGCCATTTAGACCTCTTGGTAGTCCTGCAGGGGATGGGGCCTCGGCTATTTTGAAGTCTCTTCTTGAGAGGGCAAGTAAACTATTAAATGATCCTCAGGCGGCAGCCAGCTGTGCTGTGCCCAATTTTGCTCTCTGGCAGGCATCATTTGATGAATTCTTTGACCTTCTTACAAAGTATTGTCTTATCAAGTATGACACATTACTGCAATCAGTCTATGCAAGGGACCCTTCTTGTACAGAAGGTATTGAGGAAGAGATGCGAGCAGCTACAAAACGTGAAATGCCTGTGGAGCTTTTACGTGCATGCCTTCCTCATACGAATGAACGACAGATGGAGCTTTTAAGAGACTTTGGGCAGCAACGAAATCCTATTACAGCACATTCAGGGAATAGTAGCCATGTGAACTCTGAATCAGTGAGGAGTTGATAGAGGGGTGAGAAACAAGAATACCCCGAATGGAGTATTATTTCTCAAATCCATCTTCAATGCATTGGTGGAATGGTGTTTGCTAAGTTACTGCGAGTGGAAATGATGATGTTTTTGTTGGGGAAATCAGTCAAATCAGTCCATTGGTTATCTGTTTAAATTATGTTTCCTTGAAAGGGTTACCGAGGATGCACTTCAAAATTGTGTATTATGATCAAAGATCCTGGGAATTGGTGAAAATTTTGTATCTTATGGGAGCGTTATTTTAGTTGTAGCTGCAGGAAAAATTACAAGCGAAAGGGACAGAATGTGCAGGGTGGTCTTAAGAGATTCATCAAAAGTCCTTTTCATCCACCATATGAATTTGAAGAAACAAGATGATTCAAAATGGTAAGATGTATTTGCAGGGGCCTAATAATTTGGTACACCCAAAAAGAAAAAGGCTCGTGGGGTCATGAAAGACTAAATGAATTGATGAATCTTGAATTATATTAGCTAATTATATCTTCCCTTGCTTGTGTTACAGTATAACTGTCAGTGGGGTGTTGTGTAATTTTTCTTGTTTTCCTTCGTTTACAAAGCCTTGTGTATTTTATTAGGCAATGGCAATTATTAGATCACCAAATTCATTTTTAATGTGGTGATAATAGGTTATAGCCAATCAACTGGTAAATAAATAGCTTTAAAGCTTTTTCAGGCTCGGATTGTTGTTTGTGCTGCTCTTCAGAATTTAGTTGAGTTACGTTTGTAACATAATAGAAATTGTTTAGTTGAGTGGGCTCCTAAAATTTGGTTGCTGTCATGTATTGCTCCATTGACGGTAAACTAACTGCTCATCAGCAGCATTTCTAATTGTATCATTTGTTCTGTTATTTATTTCCTTCTGATGTCTTCGGCTATTACAAATTTTTACAATGTATTGTTGTAGCTCGTTCTTCATTTCGTGCAATACAGGACTTCTAACAATATTAAATATTAAATACAATCGAGGGAGTGCAATAAAAAACTTCAGGACAAAAACAAAAACTTTTCAACTCATGCTTCTATTTTTTATAGTTATGTGAAATTTTTTTTTTTATAATGTAGCAAGTGTAGGTTTCAAACTTGGGACCTTTATACCTACTCTACTGATCCATCTAAGGTAGATTGGTATTTTTTTTTAATTTTTAATTATTTTATTTAGGGGTGTGCATCAGTTGGTTCGGTTGGATTTGAACCGGAACAAAATCAATCGATTTTTCGGAGGTTCAAGGTTGGGACCGAACCGAATTGACCCCTACAACGAACTAAACTAAACCAAATTAATTTCGGTTTATTCGGTTTGGTTTTTTTTAATTTTTTTAATTTTTTAAATAAATATTTATTAAATTTTTATATGCTTATCTACTCAAAAAAAATCATGAAATATATTTATAAAAGAAAAACACATAAAAATGTATAGAAATATAAATATAATGAGTAAAATACATACAAAATATATATAAATATAAAAATAAAAAATTAAATTAAATAATTTCAGTTTTTCAGTTGGTTCGGTTTTCATGAAAACTGAACCGCAAACCAAAATCTTTGAAATTAAAAACCGAACAAAACCGTTTAACCAAATTAATCGAACCCATATTCACAAATCGGTTAGGTTTGGTTTGGATTTTCGGTCCAGTTTGATTTTTGCATAGCCTTAATTTTATTTTTATTTATTTGTGTTATGATTGGTTTAAATTAATTTATATGCATATTTTTAATTAAAAATGTAATATAAGAGTAATATAAATAATGAATAAATAAGATTATATTCATTGATTAGTTAATTAACTAAATGACTTTATAAAAAATTGTGTCAAATAAATAATTTTATATTTATTAAATAATTAATTATTTTAAATTTAATTAAATGAATTGATTAAAAATTGTGCAAATAATTACAAAATATTCATTAAATGTACTTAATAGTATAAAAAAATAATTGTAAGCTATTTTTTAAAAGTTTGCTAATAGAAAGTTTAATTTTATGACCTATTATAAATTAATGTAAATGATTTTAAATTATTTTTTCTAGGAATAAAAATAAAAAAAATTAAAAATGCACACTAAACACATTATCTATTATAATTTTATAATATAAATTTAATTTCACTACAAAAAAATAGTCGATCTGCGACGGCCTTATCCGTCGCAGAACAGTATATTTCCGTCGCAAATACTAATCTGTGACAGAATCTGCGACGAAAAAAGGCCGTCTGCAAAATCCTTGACGCAGATTTTCTGCAACGAAAATCAGAGTTCCGTAGCAGATTCTGCGACGGAATTTGCTACGGAATATATGCTGTCGCAAAATGCACAAAAATTGGATGAAATTTGCTACAAAATTTGCTATGGATTTTGTCGTTGCAGATTTTTTGCTACAAAAAATTCCGTTGCAAATTCCGTAGCAGATTTGAGAAAATTCATTTTCTACTATTGCCTCTATGACAGATTTTTATAGTCGCAAAAAAATTTGCAACGGAAAAATCTGTCGTAAAATCTGTAGTAGAATTGATTTTTTTAATTTTTTTAATTATTGATTTTCGTGATATAATTTAATCCGGGTTCACTTGTTATGTAGTAATATGCATTTTAATGCATAATATTTCATAATCAAAACGGAAACCGAAACTGAAATTGAATATAAACAATAATGAATGATAATGTACATAATATATCATAAAATGATATATAGAAAAACTGTACTAAAAGTAATAGTAAATGTAATAAAGTGTAAAGAATAAACCTAAAACGAATAAAATTAATCAAAGTACTGTATCCGCATGGAATAAATAAAATGAACTAAGGTGGTGGAGGGATGG
>CANYLF015632329.1:0-15803 GCA_948193215.1 Bocquillonia castaneifolia
ATTATTGTTGTTAGTTGTTGAGCCTTATGAGCTCAATTTTGAATATCTTGTAAAGCTAGCTCTTGGGGAGTGAGGTTTAGGAATTAATTGTGAAAGGTTTAAGTGTTTACCTTGATTAAAACACTTGGGTTCAAGGGTTTCCAGTCAGACAAAACACTTAGGTAGGTTTTTGGGTTAGCCTTGATAAAAACTCATTGTATATGGTTTAGTGTGAGCCTAAACACTTGTATCTGGTTGATTTGATATAGTGGAAATCCTAATTGATAATGGGGGAGTAGACGTAGGGATTGAATTGTATCCCGAACCACTATAAATCTTTGTGTTGTTATTTATTTGATTTAGTTTTTTTTTTTCAATAGGTATTTAATTTTTATATAACAATCAATTCACCCCCTCTAGGTTACCAAAGGGATTTCATACCCCTTATTTTATTTCATTCCTCTAGTTTACTCCCATTTTCAAATAAAGGAAAATAACTTTCATTCCTTATTTTACTAAATGCAAATAAATGGTCAGTGATCAAATGTCATATATACCTTTCAGGTGTATTTTATGATTGCTTTGCTTTTAAAAAAAGTAACATTTATTTCTTATGAAAGTTATTAAAAATTATAAACTAACTGAAATCTCTGTATGTATTTTTTTTTGTAGTTGATGTAATTTTTGTAAACTCAAAGTATTTACTTTTATGAAGAACATGGATCAAATTATGAAAATTGTTATTTTTTTCGTAAATTTGGTTTATTTATTTGTTACAAAAAATTAGACCAATTGCTAAAAAAATTTAAAGAAATTTCACCTTCTTATAATTTTTTAATGTTCTCCATAATAAAGTAGTATTATTTTATTTTAAAATAAAGTAACTATAGAATATACCTATACCATTATTCATTTATTGTAATAATGGAATTCAATAACGCTATTAATTGAATCTTGTTTAACTTGTTAACGATTATTAACATTAATTTTAAAGAATTTAATTTATGAAATATAGAAGTAAGTGTGGTTTTTTAATACTCCATCCGTCCCATTTTAGAAGTCTCACTTTTCACAAATATTAAGATGAGATAAATGTATATTATTTTTTTCTTATTTGTCCATATTAATGAATGCCTTGTAAATTGCGTTAATAATAATAAAATATCTTTTTAGAATTATAAGGGGGTCAAAAAGGAAAATTGAGCTAAAAAGTACATTAAAAATATAAATGAGTCTTCTTGAATTATTCATGAGAAAAATTGAAATGAGTCTTTAAAATAAGGCAGAAGGAGAATGTATTTTTGTTCAAAAATGGAGTAGCAACTTTAGAACAAAGTAGTGCATTGAAAAAGATTTGAAAATTTTCACACATCACAAAAAGTCTAAATCTGATGTGGCAGATCATTATCCATCTTTATCCTTAATTTAATTCAATGTTATGACACCAATAGAATTATAGGAACTCCCATGTTCATCTTTATTTATTTCAATAAAACCACCCATCAAGCAAATTCTCTCTTTAAAAAAAAATCTCACCTTGACCCCATCTACGTCATCTTTTTATCACATGGCACTATTTATAGAGCAGATCCTATCAAGATAAAACCCATTGGACATTGGCTAATATGAAATCAACCTCAATTCATGGCAATTTAGAAATTCTACACAATTGCCAAGGTGAAATTACTGATGACATTTATCCAAAACAATAATGTTAGTATAATTTTTCTTCTCAAAATTGGAGTAATTTTAATTTTATTGTTATTATTGTTACTAAAATAAATTTTATGTTATTTATAAATAAAATAACCCCACTACCACGGACACCAAAACAAATTTAAAAACAGTTTAATCAATCCCACATTCACAACATAAAAACAGTATTTTTTTATTTATTTCTTTTTTCTTTTTTTTATATATATTTTGTTTTTTCCTCTCTTTCTCTCTCTCCCCCTTTCTTTCTCAATCATTCTCTGCTTTGCTCTCTCTATGTCTGGCGTCCAATCATCACTTTTTTTTGTGTTAGTAGTCTTACAGAGAGCAGTAGTAATAAGGCAGTGTTTGGCTAATTTCAAATCTTGTGAATTCTCTCCCTCCCTCTTTGATCATTACTAAATTTGCTTCAATCTTTTTTTCGAACAAAGATTCAATCTTTTTTCTTTTTTGGGTTTATTTTTTTCAAACATTATTGTTATGGTAACTTCTCTATCTCAAAGTTTGCTTCTTTTTCTTTGATTTCTTCTTCTTGTTCAATGCAAAATTGTACCTTTTCATGAGTTTGATCATATTGGTAGTTCTTTTATGAGTTTAAAGTTTGTTGCTTTGTGTTGATATTGATTGTTTTCTAGTATGTTTTGTTGAATTTGAATAGTGATTTGATCTTTTTAGGCTATTTGGGAAATAGGTTTTTGTTTTTATTGATTCTTATTATATTGTTAAATTGTAAATTTGAACTTACAGAAGATTCCTACCCTTCTCTCCTTACCTAACTACTATGTCTTTTTTTGTTTTCTTTATTGGGTTATTAGAGGCTTGATACTCTTGTAGTCCTCTTTCTTTTGATGATTGTTATTGGGTTTTGTTATTTGTACTCTTTTAAATTTGTTCTTGAGTTATGCTTAAACATATTTGGAATTAGTTTATTCTGTGTCCAAGCTGATTTTAGTCTTTGCTCTGTCAGTCCTTAGAATAACAATATTTCAACTTGAGGCACTCTCGCCTTTCAGGAATTTTGCATATAAGAATGCCTTATCATGTGGTTGAGATATTAATATTTGCCATAAGGATTTATGTGCTGCTAGTAGTAGTTATTTTATTTTAGCCGACATGTGATCTGCTGCTGGAAAATGGAATTTTATAATCTCAATCATATGGTTAATTGTAGCCATGATGTTACTTGTACAAAGTGCTTTTAAGCACATGAAGGCTTCATGTTCTGATTTTTGAGTTCCTAATTTTTCCCATTTTATCTATGCTGTTTTAGGAACCAATAACTTTTTTTTTCTTTTGTTTTTAACTCCTCCTATTATAATTGGAGTTAAAGTTTTGTATCTTGTTCATGGCAGAAAGGCGATGTGATGAATCATTCTTCAAATAATACATATCCTGGTAATTTGTTGAACTTCCTCAGCCCTGTCATGTTTCTCTCGTGTGAAATTAAGCCTCTTTCTAATCAGTAAGTTTTGTGAATTATGTATGCTTAGTTCCTGCAAAGAATTCTCCGGTGAACATACACAAGGAGGCTGGAAATTGCACGTCGGGGATATTTGCTGGATCTCACACCTGCCATGCTCCAAGTGACGCTGTCCTATTTTCTAGCTCATTGCCTGTTCTTCCACATGAAAAGCGTATGTGCTTATTGTTCCTTAAAGGTCTCATTTACCTATGTTATTATTTGCCTGCGAGAATTCATGCCTTTTTGTGGAAATTTGCAGTGAATTTAAATGATACAGAATGTTCTTACCAATCTGTGGATGATACCGCGTCTACTTTGGGTAAACTTGGACAAGATGAAGAGAGTGGTGATATACTTGAAGATGTTGAAGCTCATGCAGTTGGAAATTTACTTCCTGATGATGAGGATGATCTTTTGGCTGGGATAACGGAAGATTTTGACCTGACTAGACTGCCTAGTTCACTAGAGGACTTGGAAGATTATGACTTATTTGGCAGTGGAGGTGGTATGGAACTGGAAAGTGATCCACAGGAGAGCCTTAGCATGGTAATCTCAAAGGTAAGTGTATCTGATGGAATTACTGGTAATGGGATTCCTCATTATGGACTTCCAAATGGTGTGGGAACTGTCGCTGGAGAGCACCCATTAGGTGAGCATCCTTCAAGAACATTGTTTGTTCGAAATATTAATAGCAACGTCGAAGACATAGAATTGAGAACTCTCTTTGAGGTAATTGAATTTCCAGGCTGTACTGCTCTTTGTTATGTGTTTGTACTGTCCTTAATTGCACAACATGTTTGGTTGGCTGAATCTTAGCTATGCATTGCCTGTGAAATTTGTTTGAAACTGAAATCAATGTGGCATGTTTTCTTAATAATTGGACATTAAGTGCTGATTCCACAGGAAATAATGAGTTGGTAGAATTATAAGCTTGCATTATATTGTAGTTTTGAAAATATAAGTCCTTGACAACTTAATTACAGTTGAGGCTTAAAACTGTTATTAACAATATTTTAGTATTTTTGTGATTTTGTCAAAATAATGTGCTTTCATTCTTTCTATCATCTGTCTTGTAGCAATATGGCGACATTAGAACTCTCTACACTGCTTGTAAACACAGGGGTTTTGTGATGATATCTTATTATGATATCCGTGCGGCTCGAACTGCTTTGCGTGCATTGCAAAACAAGCCACTACGGCGTAGGAAACTTGATATTCATTTTTCAATTCCAAAGGTTTATTTGGATCTTTAACTTTTGATGATTTCTGTTTCGACTGTTATCATCTCCCTTTTAATCCTTTTATTTTTTTTGCATATATCCTGATTACACTAGGATAATCCTTCAGATAAGGATATTAATCAAGGAACTCTGGTAGTCTTTAATCTGGATCCGTCAGTTTCAAATGAAGACCTCCGGCAGATATTTGGGGCTTATGGTGAGATCAAAGAGGTAATAAGTTGCTCTTTTGATTGCTCTTGTGCCTGTTTCTGATTTTTGTTTTTCTTTTGTAATATTTGGATGACCTTTCTGCAAATTGGTATTTGTTGTGCTAAACCAGATACGGGAAACTCCACACAAGAGGCACCATAAGTTCATTGAATTTTATGATGTCAGAAATGCAGAATCTGCACTTAAGTAATTAAATATGAGTGACATTGCTGGTAAAAAAATAAAACTCGAACCTAGCCGTCCTGGTGGAGCTCGGCGAAAGTGAGTATCTTACTATGCTCTTTGCACGTTGTAATATGTAATCATCTGTAATCTTTTTTTTTTTCATTTTTTCTTGGCCAGTTTAATTTTTTTTTTTGCATTATGAATGTCATATGCTATAAGTTTTGTAAAAACTTGTGTCCAAAGGACATAGTAGCTCTAGTATTACACTCTATGCTTGTTCCATATTGCAAGTGGCCAGTTATGCTGGTTAAATTTTAATTTATATGTTTAATGAAGCTGTAATCATTTAGGTGTTCTTGTCGGGATCTTGATTGTTATTTTATTTCTTTTTGGTTAGTTTAATTTATTTTTGGATTATGAATGGCATATGCAATAATTTTTGTAAAAACTTGCATCCAAAGGACATAGGAGCTCTAGTACCTCACTCTATGCTTGTTCCATCTTGCAAGTGGCCCATTATGCAGGTTAAATTTTAATCTGTACGTTTAATGAAGCTGTAATCATTTAGGTGATCTAATAGGGATCTTGATTGTTATTTCATCTATCAAATGAGTTTTTATTTTTATTTGCCTCTAGTTTGGCTCATTGTTGAAGTTTTGTACCTTTCAGCTTGATGTTGCAACTGAATCAAGAGATTGAACAAGATGAATCTCGAGGTTTTCGGCATCCAGTGGGGTCGCCTGTAACTAATTCTTCACCAGGTAAATTTGAGTTGCTCCACAACTCCTCGTGACTTGCATTTTTTAAGATTGAATTTTACTTTCGTTAAATTGAATGTAATATTCTCGAGTGATGACAGGTAACTGGGCACAGTTCAGCAGTTCTATTGAACATAGTCCATTACAAAGTGTTAGCAAATCCCCTGTGTTCAGGACTTTGAGCCCAACAGCTGGCAACCATTTACCTGGGTTGGCTTCAATTCTTAACCCTCAAAGATCAAACTCCACAAAAGTTGCACCAATCGGCAAAGACCAAGGAAGGGGTAGTCTTGTGGATCGTACATTTACCAGCTTGAATTCATCCCATGGAGGTGCATCCCAACAGTCGCATTCATTGCCCGAGTCAAAGCTCAACCAATATCATGGAAGTACACCATCCTTCGGTGGTCCATCAATTTCTAATGGATCTGTTGTGGAAACATTATCAGGGCCACAATTTCTTTGGGGAAGCCCAAAGCCATATCCAGAGCACACCTCTTCTTCTGCCTGGCCAACACCATCCATGGGCCATCCATTTTCATCCAATGGGAAGAATCATGGTTTTTCATACACAGGTCGACATACTTCTTTCGTTGGTTCATCCCAGAATCATCATCATATTGGTTCTGCTCCATCTGGAGCTCCTTTAGAAAGGCGCTTTGGATTTTTCCCAGAGTCACCAGAAACTACATTCATGAATCCTATTGCATTTGGGGGCATGGGTTTAGGACAAAATGATGGAAGTTTCATGATGAATATGGGTTGCTGTGCTCCTATGAATAGTGGCATTACCATTCCAAGAAATATGTCCGAAAATGGTTCAGGTTACAGAATGATGTCTTCACCAAGGCTAAGTCCTGTATTTTTAGGCAATAGTCCATACTCAGGAGTGGCACCCACCACCATAGAGGGTTTTACTAATCGTGGGGGGAGCAGACGGTTTGAGAACAATGGGACCCAAGTAGATAGCAAGAAACAGTTTCAGCTTGACTTAGATAAGATTATGAGTGGGGAAGATACTCGGACTACCTTAATGATAAAAAATATCCCCAATAAGTAAGATCTCTATCTAGAACCTCAATTTTTGTAGACATCCCTTTATATTATTGAAGAAAATTGTTTTATTTATATCTGTTCTGTTTTCACTCAGATATACCTCAAAGATGTTGCTAGCTGCCATTGATGAAAATCACAAGGGTACTTATGACTTTCTCTATTTACCAATTGATTTTAAGGTAATTTTGCTGGACCCTTGAGAAGATCTTTCCTTTTCTTTTTAATTTCTATATAAATCCAACTGATGGAAAATATTTCCATGGATGCAGAATAAGTGCAATGTGGGTTATGCATTTATCAATATGCTGTCTCCTTCACACATCATTCCATTTTATGAGGTTTTATTTTCCTTGTCTGCTTTGGGATTTGATTGTGTATTCTCTGGGCTGCTTTGCTTTTATTTTAAATGTGTTGTGTGCTTTTTTTTCTTTGCAGGCATTCAATGGAAAAAAGTGGGAGAAGTTTAACAGTGAGAAGGTTGCTTCTTTGGCATATGCTCGAATCCAGGGGAAGGCAGCCCTTGTGACCCATTTTCAGAATTCTAGCTTAATGAATGAAGATAAGCGCTGCCGCCCAATTCTGTTCCACTCAGAGGGGCAGGAAGAAGGTGAACAGGTAACATGATCAAAATACTGTAGTGGGAAGCGTTCAGAAACTGTATATGGCATCCTGCAAATTTCTTTGCTGTAGTGATCAACGAAAATTAATTGGTTGATATTCTGTGTGCACAAATATGGTCCAGTTATGATGCATTGTAGCTTTTATTGATACAGCTTGGTCTTTTTTTTTTTTCCTATGCAGGTTGTCCTGGAACATTTGCCTTCCAGCAGTTTGAACATCCAGTTCCGTCAGGCAGATGGATTATTCTCAGGAGATCCTCCAGGAAGCCCTACAAATGATGGCCCTGGGGAGTGGCCAGAGAAAAGTTAACAATATGTCAGAAGGAGATTGCCCTCGGCGTAAATGATGGTGGCCGTGGATGCTAACCCCTGCGTATATATTCAAGTGTATAAATACCATGAGATTGATTAGGAAAGAAAATGCTTTTGCAGATTTTGTATAGTATTTAGTGGCAGCTTTGAAAGTAGTGAGAGCATTTGGTATTTGTGTTTATCAGTGAAGAGGGAACAGAATCATCAGGAAGCATACAGGCTGAAGTGAGATCTCTCGCTGTTGAGTGCACATATCACCAGTCTCTGCAGATTTGTCGGTAGGATTATTATTATATTTTTTTCACTGAGATGTGGGTTTCAGGGATATGGGTCGCAAAACCTCATCCGCAAATATGATGTGATGTGTATAAAGGGTATAAATATAATTATATTATGGGGATTGTCCGGCTTTGAGGGTTTATGATGTAACATGGGGATTTTTACAGATTGTATAGTTGGATGAGAGACTCCCTTTTGGGTTAATCTCATAAAATTGTTCTCAAAATAAAAGTTACTTTGTATCAGAGATATGCTGTGGAAAGACTCTGTTTTGTTAATCATTGCTTGTGTGTTACTGGTGCTTTGGCGTTCTACATGACATGAAATTTCCAAGACAGCACTAAATACTTCAGGACATTGAATTCTCTGGTCTTTGAAGGAAGAAAAGGAGAGCAGCACTTCACAGGTCGGCGTGCTAAACATTATATAACTCACGCATGCATTCATGTTGATGGCAAATACATTTATTTGAAGAAAACAGGCTAATATATATATAAATAGATATATGCTACTGGAATTAAGAAATATACAATTAGGTGGTTGAAATGGTAATGCATGAAGAAAATGTGGTAAAATTTTGAGAGATTTGAGCAGAAGGGAATCTACTTGATCTCCTATTAATGAAAAACAATCAAGCAGAAAGTTGGATTATGCTACTTGTATCTACTTGCTTCCCCTTCTGTCTTCCTTGCTTTGACATCAATTTAAGGTCAATGATAAAAAAGCATTTGTTGTGCTCCCTAGTATAGTGAACTTGACCATTCATGTGATTCAGTAGTTTCCGAGAAAGGTTTAGTCCCAGGCCTTCTTGTGTAGTCCAGCAATTTCCTCCTTCAAACATATCTTCAATGAGAGCAGAAGGCAGGCCTTGACCAGGGTGTGTCATTCTACATGCATAACAGTAGTTGTTGAATTTAGTCTATAAAACTATAAAGAAAGAGAAAACTTAAATGAAGATTATATAAATTGAAAGTAGACACAGGTCACAAGCAAGATAAGGTTGTTTCTGATGGAATAAGAAATCCAGACAGCCATCTAACAAGAATTTTCCACTATTTATTATAAACGTCAGGAGATCGTATGCTGATATTCTTACTTCCAGACACAACTTTCTGAACATCATAAAGCACTTAAACATAGCTTCTAACATGGCAAACATAACAACAAAAGAAGTTACTGGAATAACGCAATGCTTTTGGTACGGTACCTGATCTGTAAACGAAGAAATTCATTGCCATCTTGTATCAGCTTCAGACCAGGGGAAATCTTAATTTCCACCCAGCCATCTGGAGAAGGTGCATGATGAACCACACTAAGCAAGAAATCTGACAAGATCAGCTGAAGCCTAATTTGATCACCATACAGAGAAAACGTTTTCATTTCCTCCGGAATTTCGTGAAACAGCTGTATATTTCTTTCCCTCAGCAAGATCATGACTTGACTAACAACGGCACCTAAAACATTTCCCAGAAGAAATTCTTCCATCTTCAACTCAATATTGCTGCCATGATCAGGATGAAAAAGGTTGAACAGTGAGCATTACAAAATAGGTTCAATTGTGAGATGAGGTAACGAGTGTATTTGGTGAAGAAGAGTATTGCAGGTCAGAAAACACAACTTGAAACTAGTACTGAAGTAATAATGGACTAAGAAATTAAAATAGAAAAAGTTGAAGAGACATAATGTCTATGAACACCTGCATGTGGAAAGATTTAACTTTTGATGCATCAAAACAGATAAACTTAATTCATGAATGCTTAAAATAGATATGAATGTGGAATACTTACCCTTCCTCTAGCCTTGCTAAATCAATATCCTCTATTATGGCCATGATCTGTTTTTCACATGCATCACTTGTTTCAAGGAATTGCTTCTGATGTTCTGATGTTGCTGTATCCTCAAGAAGTTTGTGGGTAAACCGAATACCATTTAAAGGATTTTTCATTTCTTGTCTTATGTAAATTAGCTCTTTAAGTTTCAGAAGGCTCTCTTGATCTTCTTGCTTTTGCCCTCTTATGGTCTGTTTCATGTCAGGCTCAACAATCTGCAAGAAGCAGAAACAGCCAATGATATTCCCACTTTCATCAGTCCTTTTGTTTGCCGCTAAGAACACCTGTACGAATTTCCCTTGTTTATTGAAGAACCCAAATGGAAACTTCTCACTATCTTGACCACTAAGTCCTTGATATAATAGAATCATAAACCTAGTTAGAGTATCTTGACCTTTTAGCCGACAAAGATCTCCAAAAATCTCTCCAGGAAGCATTTTACCTATTACCTCTTCTCTTGTTATACCAGTCAGCTTTTCCATAGCAGCATTCCATTCACAGCAGCAGGCATTCTCATCAGAAGCAAATATTGCTGGAATGAGAGGATTACGACTTTCTATAATAGCGTTGTAATCCCCTTGTAACCGGAGAAATTTATCCATTACAAGTTTCTCAGATGTGACATCTTGACCCACAAAGCACACTCCAATAACATTGTGAGCATAGTCCCTACTTGTGCAGGCATTAACCACGACAAATATGGCGGAGTTTTGCTGAAGAAGCCCGAATTTCCTCAGTTTCAATTCAACATTTTTGTCCTCCTCACCTGGATAAGATGAAAGCCTTCATTTGTAGCCACATAATCAGGGAGAAATTTAAGAACGAGAGCAGAGCAGAAAAACATAGCAGCAGAAACAAGGCTAAGTTGAGTGAACATTTTTAAGGGAAAAAGAAATGACCAAACCATCAAAGAAGTCCCTTGATCATTAAAACAAGAAAAAGAAGTACCTTGCAAAGCCCTGCATAAAAGACCTTCAACAGCTCCACATGAGTCCTTGTGGACAATTTCATGAATCAGTGACTTTCCCATTGCTTCACTAGCTTGTAAACCGGTCAACTCTGCAACTTTAGCATTCCATCCATTAATAAAACCTGCAGAATCAACCCCAAAAATTGGTGCTGTAGCGGTTTCAATCAATCTAACCATTTCACATGCCACTGAACTTAGTTCATTTATCCCCTGCATGTCACTGTCAGTTTGCTGAGCATCAACCATTGCTTTTGAAGTACTGTCCTCCATATCCTGGAATGAATCTCTCATAATTAGCTGTAAAGAGTGAATAGCATTAATTTCTGAAACCTCCCAAGGCATACTTCTGCTCTTCACCACCTCCAGGAAAGCGTTAAACGATGATCTTGGGTGCATTCTTTGACCATCATCTTTATCTTCCGGATGATGCTTTGCTCCTCCCCATTTGACTTCCTTGGCAGTATGAGACCTGAACCAGAACAAAAAATCTCTTGAAGTGATTCTGGCAGTAGCCATGCCACACACCGCATCCCCCAATAATGCAGCACCAGGATAACCAGCATCCGCTAGACTATCAGTGCTCAACCCAGTAGAATCACCATGCTCGTTCAGCAGCCACTCTGCAGTGTCTTTTACCTGTGATTCAGTTGGAGTTATGCCCAGCAACCAACATTTCCCCCCATAATATAATGCAGCTCCATCACACTTCACAAGATCCATAATACTAGGAGACTGAGTAACAATACCAAAAGGAGCATCTCGAAGAAGCATATCACAAAGTAAGGTTTGGGTACGGAGAATCTTCTTCTCCACCAGCTGCGCTGCCAACTGAAGCTCCATATAAAGCTGTAGGCCAAAAGCCTGCATGAGGAATTCACATGCATAGCGAAGTGGGAAAGGGACATATCGAGGGGAAGTGTGGTGGCACACAACAAGGCCCCAAAGCTTGGTTGTATCATTACCATTTACCACAACAGCCATCACCAATGAAGCAATAGACCCCATATTGGCCATGTACTGTGTGTGGCAGCCATGAGGTGACCTGAGGGTTGAATTGACCAGACAAAGGGGCTGCTTCAGTTCTTCACTTTGAATGACCTTGACAGGACTGGCATGGCAATCACAGATCATCCTCACACGATTCTGCTTAAACAAGAAACGTGCTGCTTGGGGGATATCTGTGGCAGGATAATGCAACCCCAAGTACGGTTCCAAATCAGACCTTCTAATTTCGGACACAACTTCACCATGATCATCATCATGAAATTTATACACCATAACCCTATCATACCCGGTGAGTCTTTGAACATCCTCCACAACTGTATCACACAATACATCAATATCACCACCAGAAAGTGACTGCAGCCTGGAAATTGCACGAACAGCAAGTTTCTGAGACTGTACAGCACCGGCAAGTGACAGAACAGGGTCACCAGATCTTGCAGGCTCCAAATCAATCACAATTCCCACATCAATCCTATGCAAAATAGCATAAAATGGCCTTTGGGTAGTCCTAGAATGAACCCAAATTGGGTTTAGCATCGAAATTTCCCTAGAAGCAGTAGCTTTAGCCAATGAAGCCCATGATTGTGGGGTAAAAAGGGTTCTTACATCAATCCCTATCAGACCCTTTACCCGATTGGACTCAATTTCAGTACTTGAACCCAAACCCAGCAACTGAAAGCAATTTTCACTGTAACTAATGATCCTAAAAGTTGGTTCTTCTATGGCAACCATACAACCAAATGGCTGAATGAGTCCACCCCTTTGAATTCTTGACAAATAAGCACTAATTTGCTCTTCAGGAACATTATGTGGAGCAGAAAGCACTGATTTTGAATAATCAAAAGACTTACCTGATACTCCTGATTGCTCAAATTCGGCTAAAAGCCCTGCATCGGCATTGTACTGAGCAGTGGTGGCTTTACTTTTACTACTAGTAGCAAAAAGCTTCATGTTGCTTGCAGCTGATGATGATAGAGTTGTTGTTGTGCCTCTTTCTCTTGTGTTCTGAAATCCCATCTTATAATAATAATGATAATAATAGAAAGCAAATTATAAATATCTCAGGATATTGATGGTGGTGTTGGAGAAGATTTACTTGTAGCTGGATCTTTATCATCAGTGTACTTGCCAAAGTCTGTTTCTTGGCTTTGATGGCGATGATGAATGATAATACTACTACCTTCGCATCAGTCCTTTTCATTTTCCTGTAGAAACTTTATCTCATTCTCTCTTCTTAGCTCAGTTAGTTGCTATAGAAAAAAAAAATAACAACTTTCTTTCTTTTTTTATTTTTTTTTTCCTTTTGTTTTTGCTTACTTGTGTCCTGTTTCAATCTGTTGTGTTGTGTTTACATGGTGTCCATGCATTGTCTGCAAGTAAAGTCCCTACCTTTGTAATCTTCTTGGGCTACAAAAATAAAAGGTACAGCAAAGAAAACCAATAGTGTACATATATATATATGTAAAAAAAAAAACACTCCTTTAGGAGAATTTCAGCCTCTGTTGTTGATCTTTCTTACATTAACCATTAACCAATTTTTAAAAGGAAAAAAAAAATCATAAACCCCCTTTTAGCATTTGGTGCAAAATGCAGAATCAAATTCAGCACCCACCAGTGTACGGTCGTACTTTAAGAATAAAAAAATGCTTCCTTTTTTCTCTTTTAAATTTATTCTTCTGTCTACTATTCCAATGCATTATGATTCTATTAATTTTCATATAATAACATTAAAAGTACAAAATTCTACGTACCATTAAGGATAAATTGAAGCTAGAATTCTGTTACTTATGACCCTAATAAAAAGACAATATTCACATGATATATATAGTAACAGTTTATTAAATGTGACACAACTTTTGAATTCACTAGGAAAATGAAGGCATAATGGACATCCAAAAAACAAAAATGTCCCGCAGTTATCGTGTACTAGTGGGTCGATATTTTTTTGATACTCTATGTTTGAACCATTAGTTTTATGAACTTTTAGGTTCTTGCTTAGGACACTCTGCTTTGGCATGCCTTAAAGTGGCAGAACCATTTGTCCCTAAAATATCAAGCGCAAATATATATTTATATATTAACTAAGCAAGGTTCTTGAACATAAATAAGAAAAATTTCTTCATTTGTTGATCATGTTAGTTGCCAAATCAATAATAATTGTAAACTTTCCTTACGCTCAAAAAATGCTTTTCTTCTATTCTATGGACCCATTTGGTTGAAGTTGCTTTCATTGTTCATTCAACTTTATGTGTTTATTTTGGTCCACATAAAATAACCTTGAATTTTCTATTTTATCTTATTTTTTCAGAACTTTTCTCCACATCAATATCGAAATTAGGAACATGTAGGTGATTCGACCCACATTCAGTTAAATAAAATAAAGAGGAAATTGGAAAAGTGAAGTTGTGGATAACCTAACCAACCAGCAGTAGTCCAAAGAAAATTGTTTATACTCATTTTGGTTACAAGCCCACATTATTAAACTTGGCCAAAACATGTTCACATCCATGATAAATTTCCGTTTGGATGGGGCTGGATTTGAATTTTGAAATTCACTGTTTGGCTAATCCAACCCATTAAAAACCTATCACACGTTATGGATTTGAAATCTTCTCTTTAGAAGTTGAAACCTAAACCACAGAAGAGAAACATACGAAAGCTCATTCATCCACCGCGTCTGCACTTCATCCTCCTTCCACCGCCATCTTCAACGCCGTTCTTCCTGAAAGTTAAAACACGATTGCTCTCTTCAACGTCGTTCTTCTGCTATTCTCCAATTCAGGCCTCTTCACTTGTGAGTAGTATTTCTTCTTCTTCATTTGTTTGCTATTCAAACGCGTTTATTTTGCTTTCTATTCTTATTATTTTATATTGTATACAAGTTGTTTGTTCTTTTGCTTCAATGAAAACCCATTGCGGTTTATGCTCCATTTTAACTTCCCCAATATTTTATTATCATTATTAGCCAGATATATATCGGACCTAGTAGCTTATGGTATATGCTGCTACTCATGTTTATACTTATCTGCAAAATCGATATCATGTGATATATTTCTTTCAGAATATGAACTTCATTGATAGATACCAAGGGTAGTTAATTTTATATCTTTCTTTCTTCTTCTAATCTTTTATATTTCTCTCTATTTTTTTTTGGATTCTGGATGCTTTGCTTTGCTTTTATATCTATCTGGGTATCTTTAAAGATCATTTCTTTTGTTTATTTTTGTGTGATGACAATGTTTTGAATCTTTTATTAACATGCTCATAGTGGATGTAAACATATACATACACTTATAATTTGTTTTTGGGGGGAAAGAAGTAAATTTTCTTTGTAAGATGCCTCGGGAAAAGCTTTGTTGCTTTAAGTTGATGCTTCATTGAAATTCTTGAACATAATACAATAGTCATTTAGTGCATAGGCATTGGATAAATCTGCAGATGTATCATGGGTGCAAGATGGAGGGCAGAAGCATTTGCTTATTTATGCTAAGTTTCTGATTGTATACTATCCTAACAATAACATTACTGGGGGAATTAACTCTATAGCTTATGCCTTCTGTCTATTTTGTTTTGACTATTAGCCGTGCATACATCTTATTAGATGGTTAGTTAAAAGTGCATGAATTCTTCTTGTATATTCCAGCCAAAGCATTGGCATTGTAATTAATTGATTAACTCCATTTGGTTATGACTATTGGCTGGGCTCACTTCCTATCATAAAAGCTAAGAAAAAATTGCATATGCATTTAATCTTTTTGTCTGATAATCAGATCACCTGAGAAGGTGCAGAGTTGTAGTTTTGAAGTCTGTAGTGGCACGCTAATCTTTTGGCTTAGAACTTTACTTTTGATTATTGCACCCTCAGGCTATCAAGAAAATCCATATTAGTGCCAATGCATGTGAATACTTACTTTCTAATAGACTCGTGCTATTTATGTGCATACCGTAGCTAGCTTTCTATCCTTTATCACTTTGATTTTGAACTTGCATTGCGAGCATAATTTTTTTTATGCAACATAAAGCACTTTGGTTTGTAGTTGTTTGAAAGAATCTGTCTCATAAGCTGCAACTATTTGACTGGATAATGAATCAATGTCTGCACTTTGTCATAAGAATATCTATGATTGTTTATTCATTGTTTCTAAAGGCTTATGGTCATTATAACTCAAGTCATTTTTTTTTTGTATAACAGGTTAAGTTATAT
>CANYLF015633509.1:0-10304 GCA_948193215.1 Bocquillonia castaneifolia
GCAGTGGTGGGACCATTTTTCTTTTTTTGCTTTTTTTTAATTTGGGACCCATTTTATCTTCTATTATTCTTTTTATTTTTCTTCAAATTAAATTATTTCCCTTAAAAAAATTAAATTACATTAGTATTTAATTTGGCAAAATTGGTGGAATAAAAACTAGATTCGTTTTGGAATAATATAAGTGATATTTTTTTTTCTTTTCTTTTATTTGTTACAAGGAATTTTAGGTTTGAAATATGAGCCTCCACCTCTATTCTTGTTTAAAAAAAATAAGGTAAAATAAAAGAGAGGGAAAAGGAGATATCTAACACTTTTGTAGTCTATATATATAATAAATTCCAATATTCATTGGTAGAGAATCATATAAACAATAAATTCCATTTTTTTTTTTTTTTTTGAGTTTTGAGAGGGATAAAATCCAATAATGGCAGTGTGTTTTCATTAGATTTATTTGGTTTCCATACAGAGAGCAGCATGTTGATCAGAAGTATCCAGTGGTTTTTCTACTTGCCATTTGAGTTTAGGTACCAGTTAGCACCCTAGTGAGGTTGGATTCGAACAAGGAAATGAACAAACAGAGTACTTGTGTATCAGGTAATAAATATCCAGAAGTGCAACTCTCACAGATGGAAAAATAACTTTCATAGCCAGTTCAAAACTCATGCAGTCTAAATATCCAAAACATGGAATCATAAAATAATTGTCTAAAGCAAACAACTCCTGCTTCAGAATAAAAAAAACAACTAATTTACTGAGAAAATTCAAAATTTGATATTTGTTTGCCCGATTATGCCTTGAGGCGTCCATAGAACTTCTGTTTCTCCTGTGTAGTCTGGAAGCGTCCATGTCCAAATTTGGAAGAGGTATCAATAAACTTCAGTTTAATTTCCTCAAGAGCCACACGAGATGTCTGCTTAAGCAGAGACTGGCGGAGTGTAACGACCCTCTTCTTAGGTCCAACACAGCATCCCTTGATCATCAGATAGTCATCCTTCACCACACCATAGTGAGGGAAACCACCCATTGGAGTGATATCTTTCTCGGTCCTGTCCCATCAAGAAGAGAAAAATCAGTGTCTAGACAAATGCAAAGCAAATCAGCTAGCAACAATGTGTTATTAAGAAGTTAAACACATGATTTTGTCCAAAAAGTTATGGGAACATTTTCAGGAGTGGACAAGGATAATCACCTGTCATACTCAGTTATGGAAGTGTGGCTCTCCTTGCCGGCTTTGCCAAGCTTGTAAATCTTCTTGTTCATTTCAGTACGGTGGTGATACCCATTCTGACCAGCCCTGGCAACAGTGAATGAAACTCTAGCAGGATGCCAGGCACCAATACAAGCCACCTTGCGGAGACCCCTGTGGGTCTTGCGAGGGAGGCGAGTGACACCCCAACGAGTGACAACACCTTCATAACCCTTACCCTTGGTTACACCAATGATGTCAATCATCTCATCCTTCTGGAAAACAGCATCAATTGGGACTTGCTTCTCAAAAAATCCGTAGGCAAAGTCCACCTTTTGAGCAATAGTGCCACCATTGACCTGGATCTCCATCAAGTGAGCTTTCTTTTGCTTCAATCCCTTCATTTTCCTGATCTGTTAAACAACAAGCACAGATTAAATTACCTTCGAATAACCATTTGCCTATATAGCAGGTAGCAAAGCAGCTAGTATTCAATGATCTTAAGAAACCATAAATAAAACACCTAAAAAACAAGGTTAATCTGATGAACAGTAATAAGCAACCTTAAGGAGACAAACATGACAACTAAGAAACCACAAAACATCATCATGATAATATTTTCTCACAAATTAAGTATAAATCATTTAAAGAGCATGCGATTATTACCTGAGTGTGGGCCAAGACACGAATGACAGTAGCATATTTCTTCATTTTCTCAAGCTGGGCTTGGACATTCTTCTTGCCTTCATCACTCTCAAATTGCTTTGAGTACTTAGTGAAGGCCTTCTTCTTGGACTTGCACCAGTTCTTGTAGAATCTCCTCTTGACCTCCTCACTAAGATGCTGAGCCCAGACAGTGTTCAAAGAACGAAGACCACGTGGTGTCTTGACATAGCCAACAACACCAACAATCACCATAGGTGGGGTCTCAATAATAGTAACAGCCTCGCAAGTCTCCTTCTTGTGGAGCTCTAAATTAAAGGAAAAAACATTAAAAAAATATACCAAGCTATTAAAAATAAAAACGTGTACAAATCAATTACAATGGTTCATAGAGTAAAAATACTTAAGACTAGAAAAAAAAATGAAAACTTGCTTACTTGATCCAGGTTTGTCGACTTCTCTCATGATGTGAGTCATGCCAGCCTTGTAACCCAAAAAGGCAGTAAGCTTGCAAGGCTTGGAAGGGTCATCCTTTGGGAAAGCCTTCACTGTAACAAACCAAAAATTAAACGAACATCAAACCAGTTGAGTACCCGGAAAATGCAATATAAAACAGTGAATCAATCAACAAATAATTTGAGCTCAAAAGTTAAATAAAAAATCAAACACCAAACACAAAAGGGCATTGAAATCTAGTAAACAGAAAGACAAAGGAAGGATTAGTAATAAATTACCCTTTCCGCGATGACGGGCGGCTCTCTTCCTTGGAAGAAATCCAAGGGAACCGTGTCTAGGGTGTTCAAACTTCCTGTGAGACATCTTCTTCTTCTACTCCTCCTTCACTACCACCAAAAATAACACAAACCCAATTCTTTCAATAACAAGATCCACCAAATATTTAATCAATCATTAAAATCTAACAAAAATGTGTTAAATAAACTCTTCTAATACACCATATAAATGAAAATGAAATGCAGTGAACGAATATGAAATGGAGAAAATTATAATACAGATTCTATCTTATGTGTAGACTTTCCTACATTTTCTCAGTAACCAAACACATAATAAATGTGGATGAAGAGAGTGAAGAGGTTGACTGCGTACCTTGTGCTGCGCGGCCACTGGATGCTTAGCTCTAGAGACCCTCAATAAACCCTAACTCCTGCTTTATATAATATTCTTATTCTAAATATTGCCCCTTCTTTCTTTAATTTTATATATGCATACCTTAACTTTATTTAATTTCGTTTTGGGCCCTATTTTGTTGTTTTTAAGGTCAATCCAGTCACTTAATATACGATTGTATTCGTTTAGATTTAAGAAAAACAAGTGAAATTCATTAGCCGAAATCGAATCGTATTTTATAATCAATTAGTCCATTAGTTTAGATTTAATTTTATAATTAATAGTTCATGCTTAGGTTTAATATATAAAAAAATCCACGATTAACCAATTCATATTAATATACACACATATATATAAATGATAAAATAATTTAATTTAAAAGAAAACTTAGTAAGATTTATGCATAAAAGTTTATAGATTTTATACAAAAGTATGTGTAATATTTTTTATAATTTCTTTATATGGTTTTACTTTTTTGTGTGTGTTGATACTTATATAGTGCTATTTTGTGTGATTAAATTAAAAAAATATGTGTGTGTATTAACCACTCATTAAGTAATAGTATGTGAAATTTTTAAAAATAAAAAATTGGAAACCAAACAGTTAACCATTTTAAAATTTTAAACTTAGATTTTTAATATTAAAAAACATTATATAATCCTCTCAAAAAAAACATCACATAATGAATCGATTTATAAATCTATGTATAAGTTAATTTTAATTGTATAATATTAGATTTTAAATAGGTTTTTTATTTATATTATACATTTGGTTGGTTTTTTAAATCTATAATTAGCATATTGTAAAATATAATATTCTTTTGAATTTAATCCAGTTTTACAAAAGTGTGTTATGTTGTTTTCAAAAATAAATTCATTTATTTAATCAAATGTATATGAAATTTTTAGATGAAACATTACTTTCATAATGTAAAGGAAGTGGAATATCATTATGTTTTAACTAATCGTGAATAAATGCATAGAATTTGTTGCAAAATAAAATTTTACAACTCTGCAATTTTAAAATTTTTAATAAGATTTTAAGAAGCAATTGAACTTTTGTTCTCATCCACCTTAATAAAACATGTAAATTTGCTCACATGATTGTATGAATACGGAGAATTTTTTATATTTTTCACAAATAAGAACTTTAGAAATTAATTTTAAATGCTTAAAAACAAAACTTAAAATTCATGAATGATAATTTATTACTCTAATTTCGAGTTGAAAATATAATTTATTACTCTAATTTTGAGTTGAAAATAAAGGCTTTCAAATCGAATCTAATTAGACTAGTTCAACTGTTAAATCTAGGAACTGATCTTAAGGATGGAGTGGTCACCATCTAAAATTCCTTTCATGATAAATTTATTCGAAACCCATTGAACAATGACCTTAACGATCCAATCACTATTCCACGATCCAATCACTATTCCAATAGTTCAAGCGGGTTTTTTTTTATTTTTCATATGTTTAATTGAAAATTTAATTTCTTAGTATATTGAGATATTACTTTAAATATATTTAATTATAGTTATATTTTTAATTATGAACATTACATTTTAATATTTAATGATTGACCGGTTTATAAAACCTTGCTAAAAGTAGTAACTAATGGAAGCAAAATAGAATATAAAATTTAAAAAACTATATGAGCATTGACTTAAAGATTTGAGGGGGGAATGGGTAAGTTTGTTTATTATAACGTTGAAGTGTAAATAACTGAGAATTGTACGTCAAATAAATCAAAAAGTTTTTTCCCTTTGATGCGAACATCAATAAAACGACACATCGTTTTACAAATTCAAATGTTTTTAACCGTAAAAAACGAAACCACAAAAATTAGGGCAAAACTGAGACCAGACTAAAATCAGGAGCACCAGCGCCACCACTATAAAAGGGCCTTAACCTAATACAAAGCTCTTCCTCTGCTCGCTACTTCTCCTTTCTATTCCACTTCTCTTTCTGTTTTTTTTTTTAGTTTTGAAGAGTGAGGCTTAAATTTTCATATAAAGAATTTAATAATTTTATTTTATTAATGTTAAAGGGTGAGGTAAATAATAAGAGAGTGATGAAATTCTTGTTCTTGTGCAAACGCAGCGCTAAACTCTTAGCGCCATGAGCGGCACTTTCCACACGAGATTTCTGACTCTTTGAGTATACTATTTTTTTTTTCTGATTGTGTTTGGTTCTTGAGAAAATGACAGAAAAGAAAAGGAAATAATCAAATATTATAATTCTTCGCCGTTTATTTAATTTTTATGATAATCAGAGCGTTAATTCTAATTGGGTTACTGAATTTTCAGATACTGAAGCTAAGTATTTGTTGGAAAAAAAAACAAGTTTTTGTGACTAATTAGCAAGAGATTTTGGTTAATGCTTTGTTAGATCAAATCTACCTATAAAACGAGCAGGGCGATTCAAATATGTCATTCTTTAAGCTCAATTCGATTATTTCATGTTATTGCTCAAATCCGAACCAAATTTAGATTATTTTATAGGTAAAAGATGAAGAAGAAAAAAACCTTTCACTTTTTCCATGGAGAGTGTGTAAGTCTTTAATTTTTTTGATTGAAATAGATCCCTTAATGTTATAAATTGTAAGTTATTTAAGCCCTTTTATTAACTTTATTTAACAAAAGGGTTTAAATGATCTACGTTTTATAACTTATGACTCTATTTGAGCTAAAAAAAAATTAAGGGTCTAAATGCTTTCCATGAAAAATTGAAGAGCCTTTTTACACATTTTTTCATAAATATTTTATTAAATATTATTAAAAAATTATATAAAACTTTATAAAATAGATATGAACATAATAATTAGATATTTTAAGTTTAAAAATATGTATATGTATATTTAATTTTAAATTTATATTATTTTTAAATAAACAAAAAATATATACTTAAAAATGCTTATTTTAATATTTTCATTGTATTTATAAATATAATAAAAAAAATGAGGTCCAATTTGGTTCAGTAGTTGATAGTAGTCAATAGTATTTGGTGAACACCTTCAAACTGATACTGATATGCTGTAAAATTATTAAAATGGATAAATATTTTTATTTAAAATAAAAT
This sequence comes from Bocquillonia castaneifolia, assembly GCA_948193215.1. Lineage (NCBI taxonomy): Eukaryota > Viridiplantae > Streptophyta > Magnoliopsida > Malpighiales > Euphorbiaceae > Bocquillonia > Bocquillonia castaneifolia. The sequence continues at coordinate 6,052 of CANYLF015633509.1, forward strand.
ATAATTTATTTTTTAAAACAAAATTTTATAAAAAAAAGAAATGATCAATATAATAATAATCATAAAAATAATAAATTTTATTATTAACAAATAATATATTGTTTAAATAAAATTTAAATGTATTTTTTAACCTTATAAAATTATAATTAATAATAGATATTGTTAGTACCTAAAATGACAAGTAGGTATGGCCCAAAAGCAATTAAGGAAAAGGCAAGGGAATGGAGGAAGAAGATTGTGCAAAGTAAAAGCTCATTCTAGGAAAGCCATGTTTTGTATCCTAAAAATGTGCTTCGGGAAGATAAAGGCATGGAAATGGTTAAAGGCGAGGATAACCGTCTAACAAGGTAGTGGGGGAGTGGTTGCCCTCCTAGAAAAGATGATAGTTGAACAACATAACAGGGATGGAAATAAAATAGATAATTGTCTTCCACGATAAGAGTCGGATTTTCAGGAATTCCAGAGAAGCAGGAATACAAGATTTGCAGGTGATGACTAAATAACCGCAAGTGAACTCGTTAGCAGGAGAACGTGGGAGCAGAGAGCATGGAAGTAACGGTCTCAGAAGCTATTATAAATATGAGAGAAAATCACTAAGCAAAGGACCGACAATTTCAACACCAAAACCATACTACACTTGAGCACTTAGTAAATTTTAGCAGTTTCTTATCCTTTTGTAATCCTTTTTCAATCAACGTTCATAGTCTTCATCAGTTTAGTTTTCATACAAATCATAGTTGAATTCCAAAGTTTTAATTACAATATTTTGTTCTCCATAGAAGTTAGTTTATCGTTTATTCCCCAGCCTTTTGCATTGGAAATTCAATCCTTGTAGCTTTGCTTGGTGAATTGGGATACTGTTAAGTGAATCCAAACCCACATTTTCTTGATAGAGTCAGGTATACAATTGGGAATCTGCTTACCTGGCACGCCCTTACTTGTTTATCACAAAAGATCTCTAGGAGCTCTTCAGGAGCACCAGGTCCAGATTTCTTTGGAGAAACATATATGTTACATATTAAAGTATTAAAAATATATAATTATTTTACAAAGAATATACTAACCAGGATATAATTCATATGAATTTATTGAAAAATTGTAATCATAAAATTAATTTTATCAAAAAAATAAATTTATAATTATAAATCAATCATATTAAAAAAAATATCATAACATATGAAATTATCTTTCATAAGAAGGTTTTGTAAAAAAAAATTAATTGTAGACATTTGCTCCTAAAAAGGCTCTAAAATGAAACATATGTAATTTATAACATATATGCTCCAAAAAAGCTAACAGCTGCAAATAAGTTTTCTTCACCAAACACTTGATAGGAGCATATTTGGATAAAAAAAGAAGATCTGCTGAACTAAACACTCACTTAGTAAGATAATTACTTTATTCATTCAAAAAAACTTGATAGGTTTCTCTTTATTTTGATATCTCAACAAAATTATATATTTCAATATTTTTCACTTAAATTTTGTAATATACCCTCATTAATTATTTGTGAAAACAAGTAAAATTTTAAATTTCAATGTGTTGTTTTTTCTTATTCTAATACTAAAATATAAAAGTGAAAAAAATACAAGTCTTATTAGTTTTCTTGATCTTAGTGAAATTTTAAGAAATTACATTTTTTTGAAACAGGAAAAATATATATATAACAAATAACCCATGAGGCGTGGTTCAAGTGGTAAAACCATTTGGGCTTGCAGACTTTACGTCTGGAGGTTGAGAGTTCGATCCTTAGGGCCGCATAGGGAGAGTGTACTTCCAAATAGAATTCACTCGACCGGAATTAGTCGGGGCTCCAGATGGGACTCCAGATAACCGGGATAACAACAATTATAAATATATATAATACAAATATCAATTATGATAGAACTAAAATGATCATTAATTGTATATGATATATGAACATTTTATATTATTTTATTAGGTCAAATTATTATTAAACATAAGAATAAAATTACTAATGATAAATTGTCAAGAGTCAAATTTATTAATAAAAAAATAAGTGAAGTTATGTTTTCTAAAATTCCGGGTTTATTTAATAAAAATTATTTTCGGTGCGGTCATTAAAGAATTGCTTATACACTAAACAGCTACTTATATACGGCTTATTAAAAGACTGACTTTCATTCATTATCATTTGGAAAAGAGAAAAATGACCAGTCTTGCTCGTAGCCAGCAGCCTATGCTTATGATCTGTGCTAGGGTTAACTTGTCCGCTTATGGTGTTTATCGGTCGGAAATGGCTTAAATGTCCTACGATTTGTAACATTAAGTGTCTATTTGAGTAAAAAAAAACATTTAAGGGCTCAAACACTCTATGTGAAAAATGTGAAGGGTCTTGTTACACCTTTTACCTGTTTTTTTACTTTTCATGTTAAATTTCGGCTTATAAAATATGTTTTAAACACTGGTTCAGCTTATTTTGGCTCGTTTATCATATAAATTAACAATATTTATCCATTATTTGATTTAAAATATGATTCTTTTAAAATTATCTTCTAATGTAATTTATAATTATAAATATGAATAAATAAAATTTATTTTTTAAAAAAATACGCGGATAAAAATAAGATATTAATTACTTTACATATACAATTTTAATGAGTCTACAAACTCAAGAACATACCGAGCCAAATATTTATTTTCTTAAGTTCGGCTCGAATTATTAACGAACTTAAAAATAAGATTAAGCTCGACTCATTATATTTATGAACGAATCTAAACGAGCTAAAAAACGAACCCAATTCAAATTAAACTCAAACTGTTCGAATCGTTTTACAGCCCTTAGTAGAAAGTTTGATTAAGAGTTCCATTTCTTATGTAAAGCGTAATTGTAATTGTAAGGTCATGTTAATTAAGGTTATAATACATTATGGTCCATTGTCCCGGACTAACATGCCATTCCAATTTTTATCATTTGAATTGGATTTTTTTTCCACCATAATGGTTCAAATTTAAGAAAGAAAAAATTGCTAATACTCAACATGAAATTACCATCTTATATTTATTTCATTCAACTATTAAAAGAATACCATATAAAGTTTTTTTTCCAATTATGACAATTTATTTTAAATTTTTTATTTTTATTTATTTTATAACCTTATTTTTTTTATCCCCATCTTGGTCCGATTAACTTCAAAATTTATCCTAATAAAAAAAACCTTTAAAACTTAACATTGTCAATAAATTTTTTTTATGATTTTATCTATATTGTTTTAAATTTTAAATTATCAAGCTATTAAACTTCAAATATTTGTAATATTTATCTATATTGTACTCAAACCTCTTTAAATTTTGAATTGTGCAATGAAGTTCTAGTAATTAGTATGCCAATGAAGCTCATGATTAAAGACGAAAATAAAGATTCTTATTGAAGCGATCTTTACCTACAGACGATGAACGATTAAGTACAAGAAGAGTAGAAGACTTAAATTGCCTTGAAGGAAGATGGAATATTGATAAATGAAAGTAGAGTTTCGGTACCGAGTGATAATAACTTGAAGAATTAACTATTGAAGGAAGCTCATAATTCACTTTATGCTATACATCCAGGGGTTACTAAAATTTATTACAACTTGAAGTCAATTATAGGGTGTTGTATTTTATTTGTGTTGTAAAGAGGTTTGAGTACATAACTTCATTTTAGTTCGTTTAGATTTTAAGAGGTTTGACGAGAGTTTGTTTCTAACCACAGTATTTATCCTAGCATTGGAAAGACTTTATATGAAGTTTTATAAAGAATAAAACATTGAAGCCAAATGTGTTATGATCAAAAAGGTTAGACAAAAGTTTGAATTACAAAAATATTAATAATAATTGTAAAGAAATTATAAGGATATAATGAAGAGGAGTCATCATTAAATATCAAGAGAAGCTATATGGGAAGTTGAAATGAAACGACCCGAAACCAAAACAATATAATAAGGTTTTAAATACATAATAATAGTAATTAATCTTAAATTAAAATTCAAATAAAACTCCCTCCAAAAATATTTTTTTTCTAATTGGGGTACAACGATCGTTGTCCAATTAGCAACGATCGTTGTTGGATGAATAGTGATCGTTGTGAAAACTTGAAAATTTGCCAAAAGTTCCAGTAGGTTACACGAGCTCGTGGAAAATCAACAACGAGCTCGTTGTAAAACAGCAACGATCGTTGTTAACCTAACAACGATCGTTGTCAAGTTAAAAAGCTTGAAACGAACTATTTTCCCAAAAATCACAGTTTTAAAACA
>CANYLF015633956.1:0-11649 GCA_948193215.1 Bocquillonia castaneifolia
TTATTCACCATGAAATTCTTTAAGCTTTCTTATTTATTTTTAGAGAAAGAAAAGATATATTAATTTTCTAGCTTTGGTTTCATCTATTTATAGTGCTTAAACCCTAACTGAGGTTGCTTACAAATTCTAGAATGATTAGGACTTGTTTTAATTAATTCTAAATAATAATTCCTTGTAAAATTCGGATTTCCCCTAAGACTACACGGAGCGTCTGACTTGCAATTCAAATTTCAGATAGCTATAGTCTCCAAATGGGCATGACTTCTTCACAAAAGTTATAGATATCGTTTTTCTCTTGAATTTAGGCTTTTAAATCACCCAATTCTGAGTTTCCTATCCCAAGTTATGGCCCGTCGAAGTTGTTACACTGTCAGACTGTGAATTTAATGCAAAAAATCTGAATTTCATAAGAAAACACAAACGATTAATATAAATATAAAATCAATTCATATAAAAAAGTGAAATTTCAATAAATAAATAATATTATATCGTTTAATCCTAATTGCAATAATTTATAATTGCAATAATTTATAATTTTATGATTAAATTTAACTCAATCCATATATTATATGGATTTATATATTTTTTCAATTATTATATTTTTAATATATATTTAAAATTTTAATTATGAATATTTTTAAATCCTAATTGGTTAAGGATTTTATGTTTTATTAATAAATAAATATATCCTAATTCTAATTGTTTGAGGATTTTCATATTTGTTATTAATTAATTAAAATAATTATTAAATAACTATTTAAACCTTCATTAAAACATTTCAATAAACTAATTAGGGAATGACAAATGGGTCAATTTGCCTGTTGTCCACCCCCCTTTCCACTTTTATATATGTTATAGATTAAATCTAATATATAAAAATTAAAAAGTAAGAAGATGAAGTGACTTTTTATATAAGTAGGAGTTTTATTTTTGTGTAATAACCAATATAATTTTAAAGAAGTATTTGGAAGATAATTAATCAACATTAGAAGTGAATTAATGAATGTTTACCACTTGGCATCATATGGTGTAATACATGACAAAAAAATATAAGATAGTAAGGCGTTGAGTTACATATAAGTATATAGATATAGGGGAATCCAAATAAGGAATGTGTAAAATCCATTGATTTTATCAATTGAATCATTTAAATGAAAGTTTTTCTAAATTACAAAGTTCATAAATTGTGTACCATCAATAGATGGTAGAAAGTTCGTAAATTTTAAGAATTTATCATATACCAGACATAACCTCAATTGTTTTACCTGTTTTAGCTTCTGTCTTATCTTCTAAATTAATCAAAGAATGTTTGATACAGTCAGACAATACCCACGTAAACAGTACACATAATCTTTTTTTTTGAACTAATTAGCCACATAATCTTTCTATCTATAAGCAAGGAATTATATACTCTGGATAAGATTTACCCCTGTTGGCTAAGAAAAGATTAACTATTAATGATAGTACACATTAACATGAATAAAGACAATTAAGATAACATTCTTAAAACACATGGTACCATGTAAATTAATACTGCATTAATTAACAAATAATACAAATAAAATTATTTATACGAGCAAAGTGAAAAAGGATACATTGGTAAAAAAGTGAAAGAATGGGCAGAAAAGGAACTCTAACCCTGGTAATAAATAAATAAATAAGAACAAAAAGAAAGGCCAGTGGAAGTGCGTAGAGGCAAAGCTAAAAAAATGAAAATAAAATAAAAACCGAAAGTTATGTGAAAAGTGGCAGACAAAGACTCCCAATGGATAAGGCGGGAATGCATAGATATTTTTTTTTATTGTAGTTTAATTACTACTATATCCTTTTTTAATTGAAATGACGTTTGTGTCCCTTTATTTTTTTTTCTTGTGTTCAACGCTCCACACTCTTATACACGTGTCTCTCACTCGGTCTTTGTCATTCTCAAATGCTTTCAAGAGAATACAAGTACCTCCTACAAAATTACTCGTAAAATAATTCAAGTATAATTATAATAAGAAAATAAAACCATTTCTTTAGAGAGAGAAGAGTAAAGGAATTGGGTTTTAAGGGTGTGTTTGGTCTGTGTTTAATTTGAAGGGTTTATTGTTTTGGAAGGAGATGTACGTGGCTGCTTCCATGAGAAAGTCTTTTAAAGATTCTCTCAAAGTTCTTGAAGCTGATATTCAATATGCTAATACTTTGTAAGTGTTTTTTTACATGTTCCCTTTCTTTTTTCTGAATTTGCTTTTTTTTTTTTTTGGGTTTTTTGTTTTAATTGTTGTCATTCTGTGCTTAAATCTAAATTTATAAAGTTTTCGCAGATTATTGCTGTTTTTTGGTGGTCAGATTAGGAAAGTTTCGATTTTTTATTTTTCTGGGCGTTTCTGATTATGGTTACTTTTATTTTTATTGTTTTACATATTTTTTTAATGTTTTTTGTAGTGTTATGAAGTAATCACTTTTCAGTACTAAAAATCTGTTAAAACAAAATGTAATTTTGTTGTTCATAAAAAAAATGTAACTTTGTTTTCTTTAACACTTTTTCATTCAGTCTCCATGTTTCTTTGCTTACATCAGATGCTTTAAATGTATTTAGTGCTTAAAGATGATACATTTCTTGACTGAGGTGTAAAGATATTTGATTTCTTTCAATAGAATATAAACTCCTTTTGCCTTTGTTGTGAGCCTGTGAATTATGATTCTTATGCTAAAGTTCTCTCTTTTTTTTTACCTGTGTTTCTTTTACTCACTTAAAATGGTGCCCAAGTGTTGCCGGATTGTGAGTTCTCACTCAGTTCTCTGGTGGTTTACACTTGCTTGAGCATTAAAAGATCCCCCTTGCGTTCAGTTTTTGATTTCTTTCTCGGTATTTTTTTATATAATAATATCTTATGAGTTATCAGTTCTTTTTAGGAGGTCTGATGCTGTAGATTGTCAGTATCCTTATCTTGATAAGGAAACTTCACGTGACTAATGGGTTCCACCAGATTGTGCTTTTATGAGTCTGTCTTAAATCTTCAATACTGACATAACTAATACCATAATTACATTTCAGTTCTTCCAAGCTCAAGACTTTGAATATACTAATATCTAGAAATGTATAATGCTAGCTTAATTATTTGTTGTTATTATTATTGTTAATATGACAAAGCCCATTAAAATGTCCTATATTTGTGCCTAGGCAGATATAGTGGGGTATTGAAGGTTTTGGAAATACTATCAGCTACTTTGGAGCATTGATTGATATTTATATTTGACGTTGCTTTTTAAGCTTTTCTTTATTGTGTTACCATGTTGTAAGATTTTTGCTTCTTCTTAACTTTCTTATCCTGCAATTCCATGTGCAGGGCTTCTGATTTTCCGAGAGATTATGATGGCGCTTGCCTTCAAATGAGAATGTCATATAGTCCAGCTGCCCATTTGTTTCTTTTCCTTGTTCAATGGACAGACTGCCATCTTGCAGGAGCCCTTGGATTATTAAGGATCCTAATTTATAAGGTTCAAGTTTCCTCCTGTAGATTGGACAAACAGAGATTGCATTTTTTTTCCCTTGTTTTGTCACTACGTAATAAACCATTTATGGGGCTCAAATTATTGAACTGTTTGATACCTTAGGTTTACGTGGATGGGACAACCACCATGTCTACTCATGAAAGAAAAGCAAGTATACGAGAGTTTTATGGTAAATTGCTATTTTTCAAGTATCATCACAATGCTTATTGATTCTCAAAGTTGTTGGCAATTCTATCGTCTCATCTTTTATTCCTTGTTGGGCCAGCGGTTATTTATCCATCTTTATTACAACTTCAAAGAGGAGTTACTGATACAGAAGATAAGAAGCAGAAGGCAGTATGTATGGAAAGGTACCGAAGAAGAGATGATGAAGAACACAGGTTGCATACAGATGTCGACATTGAAAGAGAAGAAGAGTGTGGAATATGCATGGAGACAAATAGTAAGATTGTGCTGCCCAACTGTAACCATGCCATGTGCTTAAAATGTTACCGTGAATGGTACTAGCTAAATTCCCTTTCTCACACCACCTTCTCTCTTTTATTCTTCTTCTCCTCCTTTTCATTTTTCTTGAGGCATATTTCTCTTTTGTGGTTGGCATACTTATTCAAGCGACTTTTCCAGTCTGCCTCGCTGAATGATTTTCTTGTGTTCTTGGACATAGTGAATTTTTTAAGGGTGCATTTCTTTCTTTAGCTCATACTTGGTAGTTATTATTTTTGCTGTTGTTTTTCTTTTTCAACTGAACGAATCTTGTGCAAATTTTCATGAATGAAGCAATGAATTCTCCATTCACAAATGCAGTGAAGAATTGCTTTGTCAGAATCTTAACAGCAATTCATTTTTTTAATCAGCGTTTCATTGTTATATGTATAAATATGATACATTTGCTTAAACTTCATGAATTTATGATTTTTCCATCCTTTAAACAATATCTTCTTGGTGTGGCAATTGTGACAAATATATGTGCTGATGCTTGGAGGTGAGGGGAACTTTTATGGAAGGTTTGAGTGATAAGTGATTGTACTTTCAATGCTAACATGACATTAATTGTATTGAGCTATTGATAGCATCGAAAATTAAAAATTTATGTTGCAGAGATGCTACTTCTGCTGTATGTGCATGTCATTTTATTGAATCTGGTGACTAGAATATTTCATTTAATCTAAAGATTATGTTGCTTTTGTTGTACAGCTTTTATTTGTATTCTCTCCAGATGGTGAATTCTTAGGTTTCTGTTCCACCTTTGGTAGGCTATTAAGTGCCATTGGCTTTACATCTCATGATTTTGAGAATGCTTTTTTACCAAGATACATTTTTTTTTTCCTTCTGTGGTCCTGCACTTGAGAAAATATATGCAAATGAGTATCAAAGTTCGTTTTGCTTTGATGTCTTATCCTATAGTTTTTTTTGAATGGACTTGAGCTTAGTCAAATTTGATGGGAAGATTCATCAAATCACCGTTGCAATGTGTTTCTGGGAGGGTGGGAAGAGTGAGAGAAGAGGTGGGCGTTCTATCTAACTACTGCTGCATGTCACCACCATAAGTCCATATGCTGGTCGTGGACCTGCTATATGAGTGGTGGTTGAAGTGTCAGCAGATGGCTCTTCTAAGCGTGGGCAGGTTATTTGAGGTTCCCTGAAGCATGACTTGCATATGTGGGTAAAGGTGTCTTAGATCACGGGTAGTCGGTACTAGTGGAGATTTGTCAGTGTGACCATGTGGTTGAAATGTTTTAACAGCTATTTTTACATCATTATATGAAAAACAGAGTTGTAGCACAGATCATGGTTTAACACATCACATGTGTGTACCTTCCACCCTTTCATGTGAGATGGGCCCGCATGGACCCTGATTGCAGCAAGCAAGAATTTCCGGGGGGAGTCCTGTATTTTTAGGAACATGCATGATTTGCATTAATCTTATTATAACTTTTCCGTTTGAATTCATATCTAATGCTTGAGCATATTTGCATCTTCACTGAACATATATAGACATGACTGGATTTGATTCATAGTAGTACCTGACCTGGGATATTGTTTTAATCGATTTAAGAAACATGTTGTAACCTATGGTTAGTGGTGCCGTGATTGCTATAATTAACCTATTGATTGTTAGTTGAATGGTTAACCTTGTTGATGTTTAATGGATCATAAAAAGTAAAGTAAAGTAAAGTAAAGAATGTGTTTGGTGGTTGTTACAGGAGGTCAAGATCGCAGTCATGCCCGTTTTGCCGTGACAGTCTGAAGAGAGTGAACTCAGGAGATCTGTGGGTGTTCACAGACAGTAGAGATGTGGTGGATATGGCAACAGTGACAAGGGAGAATCTAAGAAGGCTGTTCATGTACATAGATAAGTTGCCACTGATTGTTCCAGAATCCCTTTTCGACACATACGACTCTCACCTTAGGTAGGTAGGTTGGAAATGAATATGCGTCATTGGTTCCATCCATCCCAAAGAGTTGAAAGTGGGAGTGTTTTTCGTTTATTTTGTTTGCATAACATTTATTTAAGAAAAGAAAGAAAATCAATGCACTGAAATTGAAATGGAGATTTCAGTGTCAGTGGGATGGTTGGTTCTTGTTAGAAGAATATAATCCAACTTGAGTTATTTGGTAAGGGTGAAGTTAAAAAAAAAAGGAGAGAGAGAGAGAGAGAGGTGTTGGGGTTGGGAGTTGTATGTAGTAGGCACATAAATAACATTTGTATATTCTTCTTCTTTTTCTTCTTCCCTTGTAATGTATAGCTCTCTTTTCTTCTTCATATTTTAAGTTGATTGATGGTAACGCAATTTCTGGTATTGTTTGTTGAGTAAGGTAGGTCATGTTGAAATTTTACTGAGATTTATTTTGTGAGTGAAGAACAAGTCACAATTGGTAAAGCAAATGCAATGATAATCGATTGTGTTGGGTTGGGCCTGGTCCATTGTTAAAGGTTGAAATAAATAAATAAAAATGTGGATGCCTGCCTGAGCCTCCTCTATTTGTAATTGTAACTTTGATGCCTTTTCACTTCAGGAAGCAGCAAATCAAATGGGTGGGACAGAGTGGCACGTTGATGCTAAAGGAAAGAGAGAGTAAAACAACAGAGTACAACCTGTAATAATGTCAATGCAGCAAAACAAGCTCAAGCTCAAGCTGCCTGCCAAACAAATTATATCATTTTGTTACTAATAACAGAATAGTTTACTAATTCTGTGGGCTGCATCATGCTGCAAGCACACAAGTTGTGTTTGTGTTGGATTGGGATAGAAACTGGGATGTCCCTAAAACGGCGTCGTCTATGAGGGAAGAAAAATTAAAACCAACATCACATGCGCTGTGCGTGACTAAACAAACAAAAGTGTAGGATCCATTCCTCTATTTTTAAGGAACACCGATACTCCTCAACTCAAGCCTTTACCACAATTAGACTTTTTTTATAATCATAATAATAATAATATTTTAAGTGTTCGTTTGATTTTATTGAAAAATATAGGAAATTGAAAGAAAGAAAGAGAGGGGAAAAGAGAGGAATAGAAAGAGTTTAACAAGAGTCAAAGAAGAAATGGTAAAAGGGGGAGAGATGATGATGAAGCATGAAGCAGAAGAAGGAGAAGGAGTAATGGCGACAGACTTCTTCTGGTCTTACACTGACGAACCCCATGCTTCTCGTAGACGTCTCATTCTCTCTCAATACCCTCAAATTAAACATCTTTTTGGCCCCGATCCTCTCTCTTTCTTTAAGGTTTCTTCCTTCTCTTTTGCTTTTTAGATCTGATAATATTTTTATTATTAAATGTACAATTGTTTTCTTGATGGATGGATCGTACATTCATTCATTCATTCATTCTTTCTTTTTGTTTATAGATTCTCATATTTAAATCCCTTCATCTTGATTTTCTTCTTTTGTGCCGTGTTTCTTCATTCCAATTTCTTAGGATTGCTTCTTCTTTCATACTTATATTGTAAATACTTCATTTTCCTTTTCAATTCCCTTATATATATATATAAGGGAATTGAAAAAAATTACACGTCTCAATCATTTTTCTTTCTGATCGTTTGTTTCTAGTTTATGCAAAGATTGGTGCCCCTCTTTACTTTCTTTTCTCTGTTTGGGAAAAATGAAGGTAAAATAAACTAATATAAAGTAAGGTTTTATAAAGTAAATTAAAGTAAGGGTTATTAATTAGTTTTATAATAATAAAAAAATAGTTTTATAATTGGTTTGTCGATAATTGAAGGGCTTAAGGTTTTTAAAAACTTCCAAAATCCTTACCTCCATTTACTTTTGATTTTTGCAAACAGAGTTGGAGGGTTTTGAAACTTATAAACCTTTCAAAACCCTCCATCCAAACACAGAGTCCTTTTTCTTTTGGTTTATGATATATAGAACCTGGTTGTGTTGTGTTGTGTTGTGTTTCAGGTTTCTGTTGTGGTTTTACTTCAGCTTGGGACAGCTACATTGCTTCATGATTCTGGTTGGTTGAAGATACTGGCAACAGCCTACTTCTTTGGTTCTTTCCTAAACCACAATCTTTTCTTGGCTATTCATGAGCTCAGCCATAATCTCGCCTTCTCAACTCCTGTCTACAACAAATGGCTTGGCATATTTGCTAATCTCCCAATTGGTGTCCCCATGTCTATAACCTTCCAGAAGTACCACCTCGAACACCATCGCTTTCAAGGAGTCGATGGGATGGATATGGACATCCCCAGCCACACTGAAGCTCATCTTGTAACAAATGTCGTCACAAAATCCATATGGGTTATCTTTCAGCTCTTCTTCTATGCACTCAGGCCTCTTTTTCTCAAACCAAAGCCCCCTGGCTATTGGGAATTTATCAACTTTTTCATTCAGGTAGCTTTGGATGCAGCAATGGTTTATTTTTGGGGTTGGAGATCTTTTGCTTATTTGATACTTTCCACATTTGTTGGAGGCGGAATGCACCCAATGTCTGGTCATTTCATTTCAGAGCATTATGTCTTCAAGCCAGAGCAGGAGACGTATTCCTATTATGGCCCCCTCAACTTTTTTACTTGGCATGTTGGGTACCATAATGAACATCATGATTTCCCTAGGATCCCCGGAAACAGGCTTCACAAGGTGAAGGAAATTGCGCCGGAATATTATGAAGGTTTAGAGTCCTATAGATCTTGGAGTCAGGTAATATACATGTATATCATGGACCGGACGGTTGGACCCTTCAGCCGAATGAAGAGAAAGCTGTCAACTACTAGTACAAAGAAATCTGAGTAGGTGCTTCCATCATCATTCCATATTCATTCCCTCTTTCCCCTCCTTGCCTTGTTCTCCATGCGATAGTGCTTTCTGAGATGAGGAAAATTCTTGTCTGTGACATTTTTGAAGGATCACAATATTTATTATAGTTTTAGACTGAAAAAATGATTTGATTATTCATTCCTCTCTCAGTTTACTTGCTTACGTAAGTGGTTAACAAAGAGATTGCTATGTTCTCTACTTGTGCAATTTATTCTTTCATTCACAAAAATTTCCCACTTTTTGGTTAAATATTTGTTTGGTTTTTAAATTTTTTTATTTGCATTACCATGCGTACACTAATTGCTGCAGTCTGAAAGGGCTGCAAAAGAGAATACTCGAGCATCGTTTATGGTTTGTGCAACCAAATTCTATATGATACATATACATGAATTCTCATATCTTATTAAATTATATTTTGTTATGTTGATAAGATTAAAACTGTTTGTTCTAGGAATTACTCAAAATAGCATTGCCAAAAGATAAGATTCCTTCACCACTAATTGAAAAGATTCTTCCGTCACGAGCTTCTAGTCTCCACAAATTCCATCTTGATGCCTCTTTTCTTTCTGATGATCCAGCCGAAATGTTTGCCTCACAATATTGCTGCCTCGCATTGTTTTTTGATAATTTGGTGCTATTTTCTTCAGTATTCACTTGTCTGTCTACAGTAAATACAAAGAAAGGGGAAAAACCACATTGTCAAGCCAAATAAGGTCATACATTACATAGAGTGAAAAGTTTGTTGAGTCCAATCCTTACTTTCCATGCATCATTCTTGGAGATGAAGTCCGGTTCGCCAGCAGCATATGAAGGTGGCTGTAGGTGGGGGTTGATAAGTGGAAGCCTTGCCGGAGGGTATTCCGCATCACTATCATAGTTGTGCTCATAATTTAGTCCTATAGCTCTCAAAGCCATCGCCAATAAGATAGAAATTCCCTGCAGAAATGCAGATGGGCATTTTTATAAGCCAGTTGCAGACTCGATCAATCAGAGTGGCAGGAAGATTTGAAATCGAGCACAAACAAACAGGAAAGTACCTGAGCTAAGACTATCAACAAACCTATCCATTTAAAGACATCAAAGTTTGACTTCACAAATTCTTTGAAATCATGGAACCTTCCTGTTGGATCCTCAGGTAAGTCCTGATAGATCAAAATAGAATTAAAAAAGAAAACAGAAGAAAAAAGCGAGTCATACATGCAGTTGAAGAGTATTTAGATTGAACCCAAGGGAGCTCAATGTTAGAAAGAGGTTGCACCTTTTCCCAGTCAGAATTAAGAATTATGTCAGCTGCAACTGCTGTTTCCACCAAGAGAAGCACGGAGATAGTCACTGAATACTATATATTTATCTATTAAGGTCATTTTCTTTTTAACATACTGGCATTATTTGATTTCAACAAAGTCGAGAAAAGAGAGCGAACACTGTAATAATAATAAATTGGTAAAAAAGAAAAAGGATGCACAAGAAAGGCAGAAACCATTTGAACTATCTGCAGAGATATGGCCTAAGCATGTTATGACGCATAAGGTAACGCCCATGCTTATAAAAGTGTATATGAACCTGCAATTTTATGGAGACACACACACACAAGTAAAACATTTCAATTCCAACAACATTGAAAAATGAACAGAAAGTGAAGAGAAAGAGGTACATTGTTTACATACCATGGAGCAGTAGTATCAAAAGTGTCACTGGATGATGACTCTTCCATGTCTCTTTGCCAAACTCTTACCATCCAAAGGCCATAAAGTATCATTGCAATCCCAACCAATGCCATTATTGAATTGAACATTTTCAGTATCGATCTGAGTAAAGTCTTTCCACCGCTTACCATTTCTCCAAAAAGAACTTGCACAAATATTCAGGGAAACTATTGGACTCTTCTTTTACAACTTTCAAAAAAAAAAAAAAACCATAAAAGATTGCCTTATATTATATTTGAAATGCTATGTTAAAATCTGCGATGAGAAAAGCAAATGAAAATTTTTGTTGCAATAAAAATTGACTCAGGAGAATTTCTTGCACATAATGAATGTCAGTTGATTTTAATGGAACCATATGGTTTAGGATTTCATTTTCACCTAATAAAAGAACAAAACAGTACCATTATTGAATGATATGATTGAGCTAAGAAATTTCTTGGAAACTGTATGGGTAGTCCTTGATGCTTGATTGGGGCTCACCCTCCACACCTTACTATGTTTGTCATTTGGTTTTGAACCGAAAATGGTTAAACCAATTTTATGTGATAAACAATAAACAGAGAGGAAACAATTCCATCAAGTTGCTGTGGTGTAGTGGTTATCACGTCAGTCTTACACACTGAAGGTCCCCAGTTCGATCCTGGGCAGCAACATATGCGATTGATTTTTTTTTATTTTAGTACATAGACATTGCCAAGAAGCCAAAGCCAAACATGATCCTTACGTTTTCTCAGTAAATAGACATTATCAAGAAGATCATATGAGCATGTAAAGAAGCCAAACATCATATGACCCTTATTATTTATTTTTTTTTAGTAAATAGACATTATCAAGAAGATCATATGAGCATGTAGAAAAGGAGTTTCAAAAGGAGAAAAAAGAAACGTGGTGAAAACTTTAAACTGTTACATTGAACGTTCCAAAACTTTGAATTTGTGTCGATGCTCTGCAAGATGATTGCTTTTTTCTTTCTTAATAAATTTCCCCATGTTGGGGGTGATTTGAAAAAAATACATATATTGTGTACTTGAGGTCATCTAGCGGTTTTACTTCTGTCCACGAAGAAACTCGCGCATATTTAGATGAATTTCTGCCTTGACTACCATGCGCATTTTCTTTGAATCCTCCCACTGCAATCCATTCCATTCTCGTGCAAAGTTACAAGCAGCCTCGAATACATCC
>CANYLF015634438.1:0-10061 GCA_948193215.1 Bocquillonia castaneifolia
TCCATTCAAGCTAGCTACTTGTCAAGGTCTAGCCAAATCCATATGAAGTAATTCAAATGGTCCAGAAGTACTTACTTGGTTCTTTGGCTCGAAGGAGGATTTTGCTTGCTTTCTTATTTGACAAGCATCACACATCTTGTCATTGGTGAATTTCATCTTTGGCAAGTCTCTCACAAGCTCCCCCTCACTCAAGCTTTCAAGCAAACTCATGCTAGCATGCCCAAGTCTTCTATGCCAAAGCCAAGCATCAATGCTAATGGACACAAGACACTTCAGATTTTGGTTTGTAAGAGAGTACAAATTAATTGAGTAGACATTGTTTGATCTTTTGCCCCTGAATACAACTTTACCATTGAAAAATTTGGTGACTAAGCATGTATTCAAGTCAAAAGCAACTTTGTAGCCCTTGTGTAGACACCTAATTTTTGGATGCAGGAATGGGGAAGCGGCTTGGATTTCCAATGATGATCACTTATGCTCACAAGGCATATGTTGAGTGATTATTGCTTTCATTTTGATCATGTGATGTTTCAAAATGGATTTCAGATTTGAAAGTGCATTTCTTTAAGCCAGAAAATCATTTTAAAATGAAACAGTGCATTGTTTTCATCATATCTTTTCATACGAGACTTAAAATGGCCGGAAACATATTATTGATGTAAATTGGGCCATTCTGCACGTGTTTGTCTCTAATACATTTTTTTCTAATTCTGACGTTTAGTGCTCCAAAATGGGCTTAGAACATCTGCTGCCATATTTATGGGCTTAGTGTGATGTTTGGGCCTAGATTGTGGTTTTAAAGGTTGGAATGGTCTTCATGTTTTATTCAAGTCTTATGGGCTGGCCTTTTAATCCAATAATTGAGCTCTTCTAGGCCTAAGGTTAGTTAAGGGCCCAAGTCCACTTCTTTTAAAACTTACAGAAGGATCATTTTTAATTCAAAATTCAAAATCAAATTTGTATTTATCGTGCTTTCAAAATTCAAATCAAATGAACAGAAGATTTGATTGCATCAATCCTCAATTCAAATTCAAATCTCCTCTACTTAGAAAATAAGCAATGTTGCAGAGCCTCTGCCTATAAACGGCACGCTCAAACACATTTACAGGGGGTTAGAAATTTGGTGGAACATTGGGCTAGCAATTTTGATTTAGTAATTACTAGTTGAGAGAAAAGCTTCTATTAAGTGTTTTACAAAGAAATGTCAATCAACTCCAACACTGAGGGAAAGCAAGCCTTCCTAGAAGCACAATTCAATTTACCATCTAAATTGAATTGAGGTCTATTGAACCTAAAGTTCTGCAAATATTCACTGTAAGTGCCTTGAATCCTTATATTTGTTAATTTTCTATTGTTTCTATTAACTTGTTATGATTTCTATTCATCATATACATTAAAACATTCATCTGCTTCATTTTGCCGTGAAAGTTGTACATAATGTGTTTTTTGCATTTCTCATTAGATTTCTGTTTTATTGATTCTAAACCTATTTTTGTGTTAGATTTATTCAATTAAAGTGTTTTATGGCTTGATTGTATGATTGTTATTGATTATTTATGCTTATTATTCAATTTCAGTTTTCTACACTGCATTGTACGTGATTTTCCCAATTTTCTTATTTTGCTGATTTTGAACCAGAAGGTTTTTTAAATCCTATTTTATGTTGTTTTTAAGTGATTCTAAAATTTTTTAATTAAAATCAAAAGCATTTAAGTTGATTTCATTTGATTTTAAAAGTTATAGTGAATTGCACGTTCTTTTCATTTTTGATTGAAATCCATTGTAAGTTGTTTAATTGACTATGATTTGATGTTTTGTTCATGTTTTTATGATGATTAAATAGTTTCTAAAATGGTTTTGTGCATTCTCATTGATTTCAATTGGTTTTCGTGAAAGTCAGTATGTTGGTTGTTTACTGCATTTCATATGTGTTTATTGTAAATTCTTGGCATATGATGTATATAGTTGATTAATACATTTTAATGATTGTTTATATTGTTTTGATGTTGTTTTAAGTTGTTTTAGATTGTTTGCATGCAATTTGAATGATTTATAAGCATGATTCATGTTTTTGTAAGTTGAGCAGTATATGATTCGCTGTAATTGCCATTTGAGTTTTGTTTGATGCTTAGATGCATGCTCGGTTGGGTTGTACCATATAGACACTTGTTTTAGGTTGTTTGCATCATCCATTGATGTTTAGGTTGAGTTTTCTGCCAATTTTTGAGGTTTGGTAAGCTTGAAAGTTGCATCTTTCTGCATTTTTCGTTGTCTCCTCCATATATGAATGGCAACGTCACTAGTCAGAGGGCTTGAGGCCCCAATTGCACTCCTCATAGTGGCATTTGGTGCTCCCTTTTTCAAAAAAGTGGCATTGCAACCTGCACAGACTCCCCAGTGCTCTGCAACTTCTGTGTATAAAAATTTCACATGGAATATAGCTAAAAGGTAAGTAATCTAACTTTCTTTGGTAAAAATTATGTGAAATATGCATGAAATGAATCTAATTAAGCTATTTGGTGATCATTAGGTTAAAATGGTAGTAGCCTAGGTTTTTTGAAGTGTTTGCAGTATGTGATTTGACCTCTTACATGTAATTTGGACTAATTTGGGTTTGGTATTGTAAAATCAATCCTTGTTTGTATAGAAACTCACCTTTTGCATGCTTTATATGTTGTATAATGTACAAATGTATCTATCTGATTTACTTATTTTAAGTAGTGGAAATGAAGGTGGGTATAATCCTATGAGTTGCTTGTAAGAATCACGGCTTAAGAATGCATAAGTCCGATATTGGAATCTCTGTTTGTTTTGGTGTCTTATGCATTCTTAAGGAAATCGAGACATACACCAATTTCTTTTCCTGATGCCTATTCGGGTGGCGACTCACACTATTAGCTCCCGTATGCTAAACGCACAGTGCAGCAGTTGTCGCATGACTTGGATCACCGAGGTAACCCCTCCTTATCCATAGTTTGGGTGACTCCACTAGGGACGACGGACTTATGAATCATGTGATTAGAGCAACTCATTGTCATTATATCCAACTCCACTTTCCTTACATTGCATTCTTGCATTAAAACACCCTACCTCGCGGGTATCACTAGTTAAGCTGCCTATGATTTACGAATGTGCACTTCATAAGAGGTGAAATCAGTGACTACAACTCATAGATGGAATTGTCCTACTATCTCTTACCATCTTAGTTATGGTTAAAGGGTGATAGTTAATGGGAAATTCTGAGCTGAATGTCCTACCATCGCTTGAACCTTTTTTGAAAGAGGGAGATGGTTAACGGGAGTTCACCTTCTAAGGGAACCTTCTTTAGCTGAACCGACTAAAGCCATGTAGTGACCTTAGCAACTTCCACTAGGACTTACCGAATGACCGATGTGTTATGTGATGCCATGAATCCATTATTTTGACCTGGTCTAGTGTTATTGCCCTTGAATCAAACCTCTGATTGTTACCTATGGGGGTGTCAAGTGTTAGTCTAACTGTACCTGATTAACATGGCCTTACAACATAGGATCAGTTAGGGTTTGAGAAGAGTGACCTTGACCATTACCTGTGTTTAAGAGATGTTGGTACATCAATTTAATTATACCTGATTGATGCTAAAATGGCCTTAGAATATGGGAAACATCAAGGACTCGTCAAGAACAAAGACGTTGGATAGGGACGTTATAATGACTTATTGTTTGGTTTGTATGTTGAGGGTTTTTTCCTATGCAAACGTGCATACTACGTCGGTAATAGCATTTCCTGTTGATGCAACGACCCAGGCCAGTTCCTAGGAATTTTGACTTACCAAACAAACACTTGTGTGGGATTAATAAGGTTAGATGGTCTACCACTTAGTAGTATGTGTGTTTGACTAATGTTTGTTTCTTGTGTCCCCTTGCTTTGTGCATTCATGCAATAATGCATACATGTATACATGCATTCCTTACATACGCATGACATTGCATACTAACCCCTTATTTTGCAGCAATATAGATCCTCCTATTACCTCTTGGGCAAGACAAGCCAGATGCCTTGTTTGAAACACACCACCACTGACTCCTAAAGCTCCAGCACCCCCAAGGACCATGGCCGGATTGAATGATGATGCCCTAAAAATTTTGCAAGAAATGATGGACAAAGCCATCAAGAAAGCTTTTGAAGAACGGGATGAGCGTAGGAAGGGTGATGATGAAGAAAGACACCCTGACCAAGAAGCCCTGGATGCTTTAACTAAGAAGATGGAGAAGCTCTAAGAAATGGTTAAGAGCAAAGACCAAGATTTTGATTTTGATAACTTAGGCTTATATGGGATTACTGGACTACCACCTAAGTTCAGGATGCTAGATGTGCCAAAGTTCAATGGAGCTGGGGATCCAAAATTGCATCTCAAGCAATACATAACCATCATGTCAGCAACTACTTTAAATAGGGAGTAAAAGTTGGGTTTGTTTCCTTTGACCTTGGAAGGAGTGGCATCTGATTGGTATCATGCTCAACCGGTGACCATTAAATTTGACTGGAAAGCTCTTAATGAGCCCTTTAGGGGATAGTTCTCCTATAATGCTACCCTTGAAGTCTCTTTAAGAGATTTGGAAATGACAAAACAAAAGGATGTGGATACATTCTCTGAGTTCTTGATTAGGTGGAGGAATAAAGCTGCTTTGATGCCTAACAAGCCTTCAGAACGGGATCAAGTCCGGATTATAGCAAGGACTATGCATGCCAATTGGGTAGAGAAGCTTTAGCTCCTGAATCCAAGAAATTTTGTTGAACTATATAATGATGGGCACCAAGTTAAGGAGATAGAATCTGAGAAGAAAAAGACTCATAAAGCCAGTTCAAGCTGTACTCACAATCAATCCACTAAGATGGTGGAAGTCAATGAAGTCAAGACCACCCACAGATTCTCAAACTTCAACAAGCCACTTTAAAAAATCTTTGAGAGGCTAGAAAAAGAAGGCCTCTTGAAGCCTGAGCCAGCCCTAAACCCACCAAACACTAATGCCCCAAATTACAACCCAAATGCCTTTTACCATTTCCACCAAGTACAAGGCCATTCCACCGACAATTGCATTAAGTTCAAACATTCCATCCAAGACCTAATCGATGAAGGGAAAGTCATAGACCCTGATTCGAGAAACCCTAGTACAAAAAGCAACCCTTTACCTACCTGCAACAAAGTGCCACCACCCAATGTCAACTGCATTGAAACTGGCTTAGAAGAGGGAGACGTGTTGGCCTCCTTTACTATTACAGACTTAGATAAAGGAAGGACCAATGTTTGAGATGGTTCTGGGCAAGAGGAAGAAACTTTCAAAGAAGCATGGAATTCCCTTGAAGAAGTTAAAAGGGAGCTTGATTTTGAGCAGGAGTATGTGGAAGATCTCCTGGGCCAACCTACTAGTAAGTTAGACTTCAAAGTCCTGTATCCAAGGCATCCACCATGTGCTACTCCTCTAGAAGACATTGAGCCAACATGGGGACCTGAGTTTGATGTTTATGATAAAGACACTTCATGGCCCAAGGGATGGGGTGAAGATATGAAAGACTGGGATAGAGCTGAGGCATGGCAACAATTCTTAGACAGGGAAGATGTGCCAACCTCTAATGAGCAGGACATTCAGGCCTTATGTGAAGAAATTGGTGGAAAGCTCTTATTTCCAAAAGATGAGAATGATTCCTACATGATTCAGAGTAGGAAGGATGGCAAGATCAGGGATTGTTTCAAGTTTGATGCGTGGTACAGTTCTGATGAAGATAAGCTAGTAATTGACAATGTAATGAGAATTAATGATGCTGCACCTGCTTTAGTCACTCGAAGTGGGAAGGACTTCCAAAGGAAAGATATAGGAGAATCAAGCAAGTCACCTGAGCAAGGAATGGTAAAGGAGGCTGCTGCTACTGATATTGTAACTGAGCAGCTTAAAAAGACCAAGACTAGTGCAAGCATATGGGATTTACTTGTCACATCTGAGTCTCATAAGCGAGCTTTAGTCATGGCCTTAACTCATATTCCAGCTCTTGAATCCTCAACACCTGAAGAAGTGGTTAGGATGATGACTGAAAAGAAGAAAGGCGAAATCACTTTTTCTGATGAAGATTTGCCTTTAGAGGGAGGGGACCACAATAAAGCTTTGTTTATTGCAGCTGAAGTAAATGGTAAAAGAATTTCTTGTGTGATGATTGATGATGGCTCATCCATTAATGTATGCCCTTCCAAGATTCTTTCAAAAATGGGGATAACCAAAGAAGACCTGAAGCCCTCTAACCTAGTCATTTGAGCTTATGATGATTATAAATGGGTAGTTGAAGGACATTTACTGCAAGGTCAAGACTGGGCCAATTGTTTCTGAAGTGGATTTCACTGCCCTAGATATCCCCATGACTTTTGCTATTCTTTTAGGACGGCCTTGGTTCCATGCTTTGGGAGGAGTACCTTTTACAGTTCATCAAAAGTTCAAGTTCCCTTATCAGGATGAAATTCTGACTATCTCGGCAGAACCAGTTGCCTCAGTTGCTATATTGCGAGCTGTACCTCAAGGAGTCATTTCTCCTATGGGCTTCCAGATTATGGGTATTTTTGATGAGCCATGTAACCCTATAGTCAACCAAATGATGAAGAAGATGGAATATATGCCTGCATTAGGGTTGGGAAAGAACCAGCAAGGAGTCACTCAGCTGCCAAACTTCAAGACTCAGATAACCATGGAAAGGCTGGGCTATGATGGTAATGATAAGATCAAGAAGGGAAAGTCTCTGGTAGATCTCTTTGTTCCTGAAACTGGGATCCTCTACCCAGGAAAGGCTGAACCAGTTGACATAGGAAAGATCCAGGTGCCAGGTTTTGAGATCTTCAGGGAGCTACTGGATACTCGAGCTATGGAGGAGAAGCTGATAAAGTGAGTTAGCCAAATCAAGGTTGAAGAGCTGATCGACCTCAAGGAAGTCACTCCAGCTGCAGTTTCTGAGATAGATGAGTTTATAGAATGCACATTAGATAGATTGATTTATGAAGAAATAGATCTTGATGTAATAACTTCCGACTTGTTTGAGGACGATTCTGTTTTTGTTTCCAAAGTCAATGATATAACTGCCAACTTTTCTTACTTGTGTGATGTGATGTTTTACTTGATGGCATTATGCATTACATGGATCATATCATAAGCATTTTTGACATTAATTCTGTGAAAACACATTCAATTAACATTGGCACAAAAGATAATCCAAAGGAAATAATGCTTGCATCTGATATTACCGCTAATGAGAGAGAGAAATTTGAAAAAATATTAAATAAAAGAAAGATAGTATTTGCATGGACATATGAAGATATGCCAGGTATTAACAAAAGCATCATAGAGCATCACATCCCTACAGATCCAAGTAAGAAGCCAGTCAAACAGAAGATATGAAGACTCAGACTAGAATGCGCTAAACTCATCAAGGAAAAAGTAGAAAAGCATATCAAAGCCAGATTCCTTGAAGTGGTAAATTATTTGGGATGGTTAGCCAACATTGTTCCAGTTCTAAAGAATGATGGAAGAGTAAGAATGTGTGTGGACTACAGGGATCTGAACAAAGCATCAATGAAGGATGATTTCCCATTACCCCACATAGACGTTTTGGTGGATAGTGCAGCTGCAAGCGTCCTGTACTCTTTTACATATGGGTTCTCAGGTTACAATCAGGTTATGATGGCAATCATAGACAAAATCAAGATAGCTTTCATCACAGAATGGGGTGTGTACTGCTATAAAGTCATGCCATTCGGTTTAAAGAACGCGGGGGCAACCTATCAAAGAATGGACATAACCTTGTTCCATGATATGATGAACAAGAAGATTGAGGTTTATGTTGATGATATGATGGTCAAATCATCAACCAAGGATGGACACTTTGAAGCTCCAGATAGGTTTCTTGCCCGAGTTGAGAAATACAGCCTTAGACTCAATCCTAAGAAATGTATCTTTAGAGTTACCTTTGGAAAGCTCCTTGGACACATTATGAGTTAAAAGGGGATAAAAGTAGATCCAGACAAGGTGAAAGCAATTCAAGACATGCCCGCACCCAAGACTGAGAAGGAAGTTAGAGGTTTCCTGGGGAAAATCTAGTACATTAGTACATTCATCTCTAGATTAACTACTATCTGTGAGCTCATTTTTAAGCTGCTAAGAAAAGGTCAGAAGATAGAATGGGATGAACAATGTCAAGAGGCATTTGACAAGATCAAACAATATTTAATGAACCCACCAGTTCTATAACCACCAAGGACAGGGAAGCCATTAATATTGTACTTGGGCTTGGAAGATGGTGCCATAGGTGCGATTATCGCACATGAATATGAGAATGGGGTTGAGCATGCAATCTATTACCTTAGTAGGAAGTTATTATGCTACGAAGTTATTATGCTACGAAGTAAAGTATGACATTATTCAGAAAACCTGCTTAGCGGTGATATGGACCACAAGGAAGTTGAGGCATTACTACCAATCCTATCGGGTTCAAGCAGTAGCTAAAGTAGATCCACTACGCTACTTGTATGAAGCACCTATACTAGTAGGAGAGCTTGCTAAATGGTTGGTATTGTTAACAGAATTTGACATACAATGCTTGACCAAAAAGACCATCAAGGGAAGATCAGTGGCAGAATTCCTTGCTCTAAATCCAATAGAGGGGCAAGAAACATGGGAATATGATTTCCCTGATAAGTCTTTAAACCTGATAGAGGCAAATGGATGGAAGCTGTACTTTGATGGAGCAGTCAATAAGAAAGGAGCCGAAGTTGGGGCAATTCTGATCACACCGGAGGAAGAAAAGATCCCTTTGGCCAAGAAGCTGGATTTCAAGGTTACCAACAACATGGCAGAATACGAGGCATGTATATTCGGTTTAGAAGCAGCAATCGCAATCGGGGCATAGAACCTCACCATCTATTGGGATTCAATGCTCATCATCAATCATGCTTCTGGAAATTAGGAAGTCAAAGATGACAAGCTGAAGCTTTATGCGGAGTACATGCAGATACTCACCCTGAGTATTTCTAACTATACCTTCACACACTTACCAAGGGAAGAAAATCAGATGGCTGATGCACTTGCAACTTTGGCATCAATGTGGGATAACCCCGGGGATATCGATATAAAGCCGCTGGTTATGTGCATATTAATAATTACTTGTTATTAAGGGGAGCTGGTGATGACAATATATGGACCAAAGGAGAAGCCTTGGTTCTATGAGATTCTCAGATTCCTAGAGAAGGGAGAATACCTAGAAGGAGTTTTAGGAAAGAACATGCATGCTTTGAGAGTGACCTCGAGGAACTACACTTACCACGAGGGGATATTGAACAGACAAGCTCCGAATGGGATATTACTTCAATGCCTTGATTAGTATG
Organism: Bocquillonia castaneifolia; assembly: GCA_948193215.1. Classification (NCBI taxonomy): domain Eukaryota; kingdom Viridiplantae; phylum Streptophyta; class Magnoliopsida; order Malpighiales; family Euphorbiaceae; genus Bocquillonia; species Bocquillonia castaneifolia. The sequence continues at coordinate 9,398 of CANYLF015634438.1, forward strand.
AAGTAGAAGTCATGAAAGAAATCCATGTTGAGGTTTGTGGACCTCATATGAACGAGCATACTTTGGCTAGGAAGATAATCTGGCAAGGGTATTATTGGGATTCTATGGACAAAGATTGCATAAAGCTAGTCAGAAAATGTCATGAGTGCCAATTGCATGGGAATCAGATTCATTTGCTGCCAACTAAATTACATAATCTAACATCTCCTTGGCCTATACCTTACCTTTAGCATTGTCACTAAATATTACCGATCCTCCATTTTTCATCTCTAACTTAGAGAATAGACTTTTCTCACCGGTCATGTGCTTGGAGCATCCACTATCAAGATACCATTCATTTGCTCCCATTGATGTTTTCAAGCATATCTACAAAAGAAAATTAATTCTTTGTTTTAGGTACCCAAAAAAGTTTGGGTCCTTGAGGGTTAGCATTTTCAAAAGTACTTAAGCTCAAGTGCTCCCTCCTAACATGGCAAAACACATTAATGTGTCCATGTTTCATGCAATAATGACATTGAACATTAGGTGTAACATCCCCAAATTTAATTACATGCATTAGTGGTTAATTGGCATCATTAGTTGTTTAATTTTGTTAATTGTGGGTTATTCATTGATGATTAAGTGTAGGAGGGGTATAATTGAAAGAAATAAAAGTTGGAGGTAG
>CANYLF015635410.1:0-11654 GCA_948193215.1 Bocquillonia castaneifolia
GCTATAACTTGAGTTAAAAGACTTAGAATTGAGTGATTCAAAAGCCTAAATTCAAGAGAAAATCAAGATCTACAACTTTCATGGAGAAGTTGTGGCCATTTCAATACTGTAAATACCTAAAATGTGAGTCACAAATCAAAAGCTATGTGAGTTTTTGTTGAAATCCAAATTTTAAAAGGATTAACTACTTGGAGTTTAATGAAAGAAGTTTTAGTCCTTCTAAGAGTTGTGGGCGGCTGTAGTTAGATCTTGAAAGGTATAAATATATCAAGATCAAGACTAAAAAAATGGTTGTTCTTCTCTTTCTAAAAAAAATAACGAAGCTAATTTTATAATTTTTTTCAATCATTCAAACTATTAAAGTATGGTTTGAAGATTTAAAACCTAAAATTAAAAAGGTATGTAAAATTTTATTTTTATACCATAAATTCTTTGTATTTGCTTAATTTGAGTGTTTTTTTTTCTATAATCATGAACTAATTTTATAAAGTCTTTTTAGTGATCAATTTAGATTGTTTAGTATAGAAATAAATTTTAATTAACTTTATATTTAAATTGAATTTTTGTAGAAAATTTAGATTTTTAATGTGGAAATTCGTAAGTTGAAAGTGCAAGACATTCGACGGCCCATAACTTAAATTAGAAGACTTGGAATTGAGTGATTTAAAAGCCTAAATTCAAGAGAAAATCAAAATCTACATCTTTCATGAGAAGTCGTGACCATTTGAAGACTGTAAATATCTCAAAAGTGAGTCACAAAGTAGTAGTCTTATTTTTCTATCGTGAATTCTTTGTTTTTGCTTAGTTTTGGTATTTTATTTTTTATGGTAATGAACTAATTATTTAAAGTTTAATTAGTAATCAATTTAGATTAATTAGGTTATTTTGAGAGTAGAATTAGTGATTAATTAGTTTATTTAAATTAAATTTGTATTTATATTTAGTTTTTATAGGAAATTCAGATTTGTAATGTGAAATTCGCAGTTTGAAAGTGCAGCATATTCGACGGGTCATAACCTGAGTTAGAATACTCGAAATTAAGTGATTTAAAAGTCTAAATTTAAGACCAAATCAAGATTACAACTTTCATGAAGAAGTCATGGTTATTTAAAGATTGTAAATACTTGAAAAGTGAGTCACAAATCATAAGCTATGTGCAGTCTGGGTCAAAATCTAAATTTTAAAAGAATTAACTATTTGTAATTAATTGAAACCAGTTCTAATCATTCTAGGCATTATGGGTAGCTCTAATTAGATCTTGAGATGTATAAATATATCAAAATTAAGACTAGAAAAGGGTTGTTCCTCTCAATCTCTAAAAAATGATGAAACTAATTTTGCAAAATTTTTCATCATTCAAGCTACTGAAGTATGGATTAAAGATTGAAGACCTAAAATTAAAATGCATGTATTAAATATTGAAGACTTAAAATTTACAAGGTATATAATTTTTTATTTTTATACTATAAATTCATTGGTAATTAAGTAATATGGTTTAATTTAAAAGTAAAAAAATGATTTGATAATATAATTATATCAATAACGAGCACCACGTGTTTAAACCACGTGCGATGTGAGGAAAAAACTAGTTAATTATAAGTGTCCCAACCACTACGTCATGCATGTAAGGACAAACATGTTGGAATGTTATAACCATATTAATTTAATTAGAATTATCTTTTTGACTGGATTGATTTCTTATAGAATCATATTATTCATAGGAGTGAATTTTATTCACTAATTTATTTCATATTGTTGTATTTAACTAAAAATAGATTTACTTATTTCAAGTAATTGATAAAGATTTCTATATTTTAGATAAGCACCATAAATAATAAATAAGTGACATTTTTTTGACAGAAAATAAGTGATACTTATAGTAATATTTTACATTTCAATATTAATTGAGTGACAGACCCTTCATTGTTTGTTGTTATAATAAATATGTATTATTATATATAATGTAATGGCTTGTTATATAAGCAATAAAAATACACCGGCAATTAATGTATCCATCTAAAAATTAACTGCACCTTCATAATTAAACATGCATATTAGTATATTTATGGGTTGTGTGGTTTTGAATCAATTTAGTTTAATTTGATTTAAAAGTGTAAAACTAATATTTATTTCAACTCAGTTTAATTTTAAAAATTTCAATTCAAAATCAAACAAGACCGAAATTTTTAGGAAAAAGAATCAATAGCCAAATGAAGCGATCTGGCTAGAACCGAAATAAACTTTAATTAAATTCAGTTAGAAGAATTTTATTTTAAATCGGTCCGATTTGAACCTAATACTACTATCATGTGATAGCAATTTTTCCATAAGTGTGATTTGTTTTAATAAAAAAAAGAAAGAATATAATGTGATGATTTTTGTTTTTTTTTTTTTTTGCGTGAGTGAAGGTACTTGTTGCCATGTGAGGGTAATCACCTTTGTCAAAAAAAAAAAAAAAAGGTTCTAGTAATAGAAGATGCATAGACCATAACCATAAATATTAATTAAGGACAAAATGATTTCTAATAATATAACAAAGAGTTGGTAAAGAATGAAGGAGGAAAAAAAATAAAAATAAAAAGATAAGCAGTTGTCAGTTGTCACCCACAAAAATACACACACTGTCTATCTCTAAAGTCAAAAACACTTTTCATGCAAAAATACAAAGAAAATGGATTATATGATCAACTAACTAATACTACATTTCAAGTACTACATTATTACATTATAATACATAAAAATATACTAATTAGGTCAATCACCAATATTAATTACTAATTATTTTTTTTAAAAAGGAATTACTAATTAGTTAGATGCAAAAATTTATGTTATTATATTTTAAAATATTATTCGACTAGAATTCAGATTAATATTTCTTAGTGGAAAATATATTAATACAGTTGTTTAAATTGTGAATATTATTTCCTTTTCTGGTATGTGCACAGTACACATGTATGATGTATCTATGTTATCTGATTAATTTAAATGAAGTAGTATAATAGTAAATTAATTTATAAATTTTACTAATAATTAATTTTGGTTTTGTCCATAGTCGTCCTTTTCTTGGACATTGATGTTAATTAAGTTATATAGTAGTATTTAATAAAAAGTTCAATGAATGAATGAAAAGTGTTCGTCGTGTTGCTTCTTCTACTTGCTGTCACCTTTTGTTGCTTTCTTCTCACTTCTCACACTCTTCAAGATTTTCTTCATTTCTTTATTTCTTCTTTGTTTTTTTTTTAATCTGAAACTCCCTTTATATTATTATTTTGAAAGCAGGCTTTAAATTTAATATTAATATTAATATTATAGAACTACTAGTAGCAGCAGCACTTTTCTATTCATTGGCTTCGTTGCTTGCTCTGGTTCAAGTTTCCCGCTCTCTGCAAAATAAAAAAAAAAAAAGGAAAAAGAAAAAGAACGAAATCAAGTACTCTTCTTCTTCTTCTGCAACTCTTTAATGATACCTTTTTTAGATATTTATAATTAATAGTATTATTTTTCTTTTTTCAGGGTTACATAAATAAATTTTTATAAGTTGAGTTTTTGGTTGGTGGTGGTGGCCAAGGGATAGAGTAAAAATGATGAACAATAGAGTTCGCTCTGCTCTTCAAGCAATGAAAGCTCCTTTAATCCACATTGATCATATTAATACTTCTACTTCTAATACTAATAAAGTAATTCAATTTTTCTTTTCTTTTTTTTGTTTGAATTCCTGCTTATCTTCCTGTTACATTCAAGAGTTTTTGCATGGTAGTTGTAGACAAGGTAGTGCTTTTTTTCAATAATAAAATGATAAATCTCAATTGGGTTTTCATGTTTATTACAATTGGAGTAATGGGTTTATCTTAATTAATTACTATATTGTTTTTTTGAAAAAGTTTGGTTCTTCCAGATTATGTGATAAAAAAAAAAGTTATGTGCTTTAGATCCAAAATCTTGCATTGGTGTCTTTCACTTATCTCAAGAAAAGAATAAATAGCTTCTTCTTCAGCTTTTGCTTTTTTCTTCTTTTTTGCTTTTTTGCCCACATGTTTGCCTCCAGTACTCTTTAATAGTATTTACTAGTTGCATTTGTTGTTGCAAATTATTTTGCATAGAAGGAGAAGATGGATAGTAAAGGAGGAGGAAGAGTAGTGGGTGTCCAGAAATCTTCAGTAGTTAATCGTCGGAGATTAAACAGGGAAAGAAAATTGGCCTTACTTCAAGATGTAAGTGATTATGTTTTTTTTTTCTTCATCTATATTGATGAATTTTCAATTTGATTGTTATGTTTCTGAAATTTTTTGCAGGTTGAGAAGCTAAAGAAGAAGCTTAGACATGAAGAGAATGTTCATAGAGCATTAGAAAGGGCATTTACTAGGCCTTTGGGATCTTTACCTCGCTTGCCTCCTTATCTTCCTCCATATGTTAGTACATTTTGGTATTCTCTGTTTATATATAGTCGTTATGAAGATTATCAATGGTGTTGATGGAATTAATGGTTTTCCGAGAAAGAAAATGTGATACCCAGATGCATTATCCTGTTGAATTAATCAATTTTCTCTTCCAATTTTGAGAATTTCTTTTAGTATCTTCTCTTTCTTTTTTGGCTACTCGGACTCTGACAGAGTTTCGAACTTATTATTTTACAATGTGAATACTATTCTGTTGTCATGTTTCAGACATTAGAGCTTCTAGCTGAAGTAGCTGTACTAGAAGAGGAAGTTGTTCGACTTGAAGAGCAGATTGTGAATTTTAGACAAGGACTTTATCAGGAAGCTGTCTACATTTCCTCCAAGAAGAACATGGAGACTTCTAATGAAACAATCGACCAACCTTCACCTACAAGGCCTAAACATGCACGATCAAAGTCGCTTTCTCATAATGAATTCTCCACAGTTGCAGCAGCCAGGCCTCAACCTTATCTTGCTCGAAGTACTTCAACTAACAGGTCGCCACAAGGGAAACAAGCTTCTGGTAAACCCAATTCTGCTTCATTTTCTGTGGAAGATGGACGAGGAAAGGAGAATCGATCGCATGTTAATTCGTTGAAGGATAAACAATCTCCAGACAAGAAAATTGCAAAAGTTGTGACTCCAATAAAGAGGACATCAAACAAGCATGAACTTGAGGAGAAGAAGTGCTTGGATCCTATGAAGGTATTAGTGCATTAACTCATCAACAGTTATTGTACAGAATTGCTACAGATTTTTATCTGAGTTTTGGTCCTTAAAATTGTCAATTGTGTTGGTCAGTTAGATTGCAGATTAGTAGACCAGGAAAGACCACAAGAAAGCTCTTCTGGAAATTCAGATGATAGAGTATCAGAAATTAACATCACACCAAATAAGATATCTGAGGATATATTGAAGTGCTTGTCCAGCATTTTGTTAAGAATGACAACATTTAAGGACAAAGCAGTGGAATCAGGAACTTTACCAGTGCGATCAACTGTAGTTTATGCCGACATTAATCTAGAAAGTGAGGTGTGCGATCCATATGGTTTGTCTGCAGAGTCTACGACTAGAGATATTGGGTCCTATAAGCATCTCTGTGCAATTGAAACCAAATCAATTGATCTCAATCGCACAGCAAGCGCCATGTTTTTGATCCAGAGACTAAAGTAGGTTTTTCTATTGCTTTCTAATGATTTTAAAGCTGAAATGCTTTTTTTATTGTCCTCATATAACTACATACATTCAGGTTTCTTCTTGGTAAGCTTGCCTCTGTAAATCTAGAGGGTCTTACTCATCAGCAGAAGCTGGCTTTCTGGATAAATACTTATAATTCATGCATGATGAATGTAAGAACTCCAAACCTAAATGTAGTACATTTTAACTCCGCCATTAACATAATATACATTTTCGGTTTAATAGGCCAGAGGATAAAACCATAATTTTGGATCTATTTGGATTGTATGATTATGAGTTTAAAGCAAACTTGAAAAGGAAAACATTGAAATTTACTTGGAAAATGCTAATTTTGTAGCATATTTGTGTCACTAAATAAATTATTGATCTTTCACTTTCAGGCAATTTTGGAGCATGGGATACCCAAGACTCCTGAAATGGTTGTGGCACTAATGCAAAAGGTAGGGTTCACTCTGTTTATTCGTGCTGAACTTTTAATAATCATATCCCCTTAAAATTCCAATCTTTGTTTAACTAAAATGGATCTATTGCTTTAGTCTTGGTATTGTTTATGCAATTCAATTTTTATATGTCATTGATGATAAATAGCTGTAGCAGTAATGTTAGTATGCCAATGAATTTGCTATTTTTGTGATGTTTACTATATGAGCTTCTGATAAAACTTCTATAATATCTGCTAAATAATCCTTAACCTCATAGTGCGTAGTGACAATCATTAACCATATGAATGTACTCCACATTGTATACAAGGGCAATGATATTTCTGAATGTAAGATAATTGGCTTTGGATGATGATGGGTTTTGATGAGGTAATTCAGATTATGCTTCCCTCAGGCAACTATAAATGTAGGAAGACGTGTACTGAATGCAACTACCATTGAGCATTTCATCTTGAGGCTTCCTTATCACCTAAAATTTGTAAGCTGATTTTATCTGAACTGCAATGTTTTCTTGTGATCTTTAAACAGCGGATTGAAACTTTTGTTGGAAGATTATTTAATAGTTTTGTCAAAAATGTAGACATGTCCAAAAGCTGGAAAAAGTGATGAGATGAAAGCACGGAGCATTTTCGGATTGGAGTGGTCTGAACCTTTGGTTACGTTTGCACTTTCCTGTGGAAGCTGGTCATCGCCTGCAGTAAGTTTCTTCCTGGACAAGGCTCCTTGTGTTGGCCTGGTCAAGTAATGTAATAGAAATTCTATTCCATTTCCTTGAGTACCAAACATGCCATAAAAGTATTCCTGGTACTTTGATGGACTCCTGCAGCTGTGTCTTGAACAAAAAAATGCATGCATTTTACTCATTTTTAGTACAATCAGTCCTTCAGAACTGTTAGATTCTGCTGTAAGAATTAACAACCATTTTAACTTGTTTACATGCTGACATCTGCAATTTGCAAAATGCAGGTAAAGGTATATACAGCGACGCATGTCGAAGAGGAGTTAGAAGCAGCAAAAAGAGACTATTTACAGGCAACAATTGGGATATCAAGGGCCAACAAGTTAATTATTCCTAAACTGTTAGATTGGTATCTGTTAGACTTTGCAAAGGACAGAGAATCGTTACTTGATTGGGTATGTCTGCAGCTACCTGATGAACTGAGGAATGAGGCAGTGAAATGTCTTGAGAGAAGGGGAAGAGAATCTCTTACACAACTAGTTCAAGTGATGCCATATGATTTCAGTTTTAGATTGCTTCTACACCTCTGAAAATATATCCTTCTTTTTTTCATTTCCATCTACAATACATCACATTCTGCTATCAAACATTGGAATAGTGCTTCTGTACACGATCACAGTTGACAGAGGAAAGTACATATATAGTGCTATATTTGTAAACAAGGAATGGGTTTTTCTTCAATCAGTTTTTGGTGGCATAAAAATTGATTTGGGGCATTCTATATGAGGAATACAAAATACACTTTCAAATCTTTCATTTTATGTTATTTCTATTTAGTACCTTTGTTAATAGGCATAATATTAGTCAATGCCGGAAAAAGTCACAAACACCTAAAGTAAATTCAGTAATATTTGGTAAGAATTATTGTGATGGAATCGGATTTTCCATTCTGGGTCTTCAGTACTCTTAGTGGGTCCTGCAAGACAAAATGAGAGTCAGAGTACGGCGAGACTGGGTGGTCCCGCTTGCTCTCCTATGCCTAAATCAGTATTCATGAGAATACAGAGAATATAGAGAGAAAATAAGAGGGAGAGAGATATAGTAGAATTGTCTTGAATTACCTTTTAAGTGAGGAATAGTATATATTTATAGGAACCCCTCACTAGGATTCCCTAATGTCTTCTCATGATATTACTAAAATACCCTATGACTTTAGGCTAGTGCATCAGTTAGTATTAGTTAAAAAGAAATGGAAGATAATTAGTCCAGTTTACTTCAAATTTTCCAGCACTCTTTAAATGGTGGTACTGCATTTAATATCTTGATTTATAGAATTTGTAAACTTTTTGCTTAAATCCTCAAGCATCATGCCATTTCAGGTGCAATTAATTAAAGTATTGGAAATGGACAATTTTATTAATGAGATCAGGCAGAGAAAAAGAAAGAAGAGTATAAGGCTGTAATGAATATATATATGAGGAATGCTGTGAGCTTGTTAATGAGTAATTGAGTATGTGGATGAGCCCCAAATCGAGCATATCTACTCCAGTCTTCTGATACTCGCAAGTCGCAAGTTCATGAAATAAATTGATAAATTAGTGAAGTCTTAAGAAAATTAATAATGGTTTATCTCATTTCCTGAAGAATGACGAGTAAAAGAGATGTGTTGAAGTTGGATTTACAGCTAGTAGCTAGCCATTAAAATGCATTAAATTTATAGTATCATTTATGCGTGGCTGTGACTAATGCTTAGTTAATTAATTGGATGATGCACGAATTAATTGCTTTGGACTGCCTGCTGCAAGTATGTATGACCTCTGTAGCAAGAGCCAAGTTTAGGATAATATTGATGCAGAGCGAGTGAAGCCATACTATCTGTTGCTTATTGAAAAGGTTTTATATTTCATAATCCATTTTATTTCCTTCTGTTAACAATTATTGATTAAACTAATGTTAAAGAACCATAAAAATTTTGCCTATAAAAAAAGAACCATAAAATTTTATTAATTTACAGAGTTATTATTTAGCTCGTTAATCTAAATCGGGAATTTATTATACAGTTAAATTTATATATAATTATATCGTCGAGATCACATAAATTTAATTATATATATAATTTATAACTCAATAAAAATTTATTCATAATTGATTAATGTTGGTTGGGATCAAAAGTTTTTATTTTTATATATAGTTTGTTCCAATATAAATTATTCTTATATGAAGAGGTTCTGATGTATTATTGATATTACTAATTTATTGAGTATTAATTTATACTACTCATCCATTTCTGTGAAAATGAAACATAGAAATCAGTGTAAATGAACCTTACATATTAGTATCCAGGGTCTATACCAGAATTTTGAGACACTAGTTCTTCTGATAGAGAAGTGGTTCGTTCTTGTATTTTCATGGCTTTCATTCATGTCCGTTGTTTACACTTATTTTTGGCGCAAACTGAAACTATACAATTTGCTACAGCACAGAAAATGGAAAATGGAAACAGTAACACCTGGCCCATCTCGTCTGCCTCTGCCTTAAGATAATTAATGTAGAGAAAGAAATATGGGTTTACAACGCTTCAGCTTAAGCCCAGAAGAAGAGTAAGAGTATTGCATGCATCAGCCAACAAGTTCCAGTTCACTTTCCCTCTTTTTATAGATTGTTTTGTGTCCAACAAATATTCATGGATTATTGGGTTTCACATTTCAAATTTGGAATCCACAACAAATGAAATATTCCACCATCCCAAATAAAACATAACTTAAATTTGCACCGTGTGGAAAATAAATATTATAAAATCTTGGGTGGAACTGGAAACCATCAATTACTCTACCAAAGTAAAGCTAAAGCCATAATTTTTTTTTTCTAAAATTGTATTTGGATTAAAAAAATTAAAGTAAAGGGAAGGTAAGGTGAATGTTGTTATAAAATGACATAAAAACCTTTAATTAATAAGCGTATAATTAAACTAATAAGGATAACTTAAATATTTCACTAATATTCTATTCTCCCATAAGAAGTTCAACTCCTTTACATCCCAATTTGGGGTGTAAAGAAGTTTAACACATTCAAGGTTAACACTACAAAAAAAACAGTCGATCTGCGACGGCCTCATCCGTCACAGAACAGTACATTTCCGTCGCAAATATGAATCTGAGAGGAAAAAAGGCCGGCTGTAAAATCCTTGATGCAGATTTTCTGCGACGAAAATCAGAGTTCCGTCACAGATTCTGCTACAGAATTTGCTACGGAATATACGCTGTCGCAAAATGTACAAAAAATTGGACGAAATCTGCTACGAAATTTTCGACGGATTTTGCCGTTGTAGATTTGTTTGCTACAGAAAATTTCGTAGCAGATTTGAGAAAAAAATTCATTTTCTGCTTCTGACTCTGCGACGGATTTTTTCATCACAAAAAAATCTGCAACGGAAAAACCCGTCGCAAATTCCGTAGCAGAATTGATTTTTTTTTAATTATTGATTTTCGTGATATAATTTAATCCGGGTTCACTTGTTATGCAGTAATATGCATTTTAATGTATAATATTTTGTAATTGAAATGGAAACCGAAACTGAAATTGAATATAAACAATAATGAATGACAATGTACATAATATATAGAAAAATTGTACTAAAAGTAATAGTAAATGTGATAAAGTGTAAAGAATAAACCTGAAACGAATAAAATTAATCAAAGTACTGTATCCAGATGGAATAAATAAAATGAACTAAGGTGGTGGAAGAATGGAAGGATCAGAAGCACCTCCAGAGGTCGGAGGGATAGTAGGATCTGAAGTAGCTGCTGATGTATAAGTGGTTTACTGGGATGTAGTAGGTGCAGTAGGTGGATCCCCCCTATAAATGAAAGGCTATGGAGGCACGACCTCATCCTCTGGGAAAGTCACAGTGGGGACCTGCACACCAGTCTATCGCACAGCTCTTGTCAGAACATCAATCTGTACCTGAAAATGATCACCAAGAATCCGCATGATGTCCCTAGTAATTTTAGACCTCAACCGCTCTCGGTCCACATCAGTCTGCTGCGAAGACGAGGCTCATTGCTCGAACGTTGTCTGCACGGTGGCCTGCACGACACTAAGAAGGACATGATCAACGCTCACAGCGGACTACGGGGCTGCTGCATGCTGCTGCGATGCAGATGCTGAAGAAGGAACAGAAGATGCACTGCCATAGAACGAGTTAGTTGTCGATCCCAGTCCATAGACTCGAGACTTCTTCATGCCATCAGCTGCTAGCCAATACAGCTCATCATCAGTCATTTCCTTCCTCTCCAACTCTGTCACCGCCTTCAGCTCCATAAAACGTTTCTACAATAATTAGAAGTTATGAATTGATAGAATTAAAGCAAGTGCAAACAAATAAGTTAGAAATAATATCAATTATAGTAAATCTGTAAAGAAATAGTGAAGTGAAATTAAGAATGACTTACATAGATCGCCTCTAATCTCTGATCAATAAACCGCGATCTATCATTGGGATCTAGGTGCATCTCCATAAACACCTTGAATGTAGTTGGAGCTTCTCCCGTCTCCGCCTCCTACAAATGTGATATTTCATAAATTGCATCTTATTTTACAAGTATCAAAAGAAACTATAAGCATCATTCATTTGCAATTCGTAAATTAATAACTCACTATAGCAGCAGCATGCTCAGCATATGATCGGCTGCCCCCTGTGTGTCGTGAAGGTCCTGTACTTGGGCCAGCCGGCTCACTCAGCATGTTCCTCTTCGCAGTGGAGGATTTATTCTGATAAGGCTCCTTCATCCACTCCTCCTCCCAAGCCTTCAAGATATCTGCCTGGACGCAGATCTTCTTGGTCCTCCGATGCCTATGGTTGTAGAGGAAGTTAGAGTACCGACTAGCTGCTTGGTGCTCCCA
>CANYLF015635707.1:0-11764 GCA_948193215.1 Bocquillonia castaneifolia
TGAACAAAGTGATGTTCGGCTCGAGCTCGGCTCGTTTACTAAATGAGCCTAAAACCTGAGCTCGAGCTCGGCTCGTTTAGTAAATGAACCGAGCCTGAACATCTCAAAGCTCAGCTCGGCTCGGCTCGATTACAGCCCTAGTTTTACAAATCTTCCTACTCTTTTATTAAAATAAATGGGCCGAGTGTTATACACGAGTGATTTTAAATAAAAATTATGCTAAAGGTTTGTGGATGTCTATAAAATAGGAATTAATTTTATCATTTGGCCAGTAATTATAACTAATTAAGACACTTTTACTCTAAACCAATTAAAATCACTCATTTTGTTTTGTTTCTAATTTAAAATTAGTCCTAAAAAATAGAGTTTCCCAATTCTTATTAACATGAGCAAAATATAATCAAAGAAAAGCAAAATAACGTTGACCAAATAGACAAATAGACCTGTCAACTTGCATGCGGTGCTCTTTTTTTTTTCTAGTTGTATTCAATGTTGCTGTCCTGTCCTTTGCTTCTTTTTTTTTTAGTTGGTATATGCTTTTATTTGTTTATCTTGTTCTTGTAATGAGTTCATGTTTTTCTGGTTTAAATGCACGGTTCTTGCACTTGTTTTTATTTGTAACAAAAAAAAACCTGAATTTTAATTTTTGTAACATAAAATTCCTATTGCTGGTGTCTAATCACCATTTTTCAAAAAAATTTATTTTATTTAATTTTGATATGAAAATTTTCATATAAGTAAAAAAAAAACAATCTAATTTATAAAAAATTAAACTTTGACGTTCAAATTTTTTTATTTTTAATTGATAAAATTGAGAAATGCATAGAAAATTTCCAAATGATCTCAATTTTGTGAGAGATTATGATACAATATTCTCAATTTATTGGAATAAAAGATAGTAATATTCACCGACTATTGTTAATCAAATTTTATCATCTTGTGTTTCAATAAATTGAGCATATTTTATCATGGTATCTCACCAAAATTGGGATCATTTGAGTTTTTTTTCTCTATTTTCTATATAAATTTTTTTCAATTTTATTTAATTAAAAAATATAAAAAAAATTTATGGTCAATTTTTTTTTATAAATCAGGATGACTTTTCTTGACTAGCATGAAAACCTTCGTATCAAAATTCATTGATAAATTTTTTAGAAGGATGGTGGTTTGACACTACTAGTAGGGAGTTTTGTTTTGTAAAAGTTAAAGTTCAGAGGACTGTTTTGTTGCAAATAGAAACAAAAGGACCATAATGGTACAACGTGAAAAATTCAAGGACCGTAATTACCATTAACCTTTTTTTTTCTCTATATAAAGGCTCCAATCTCACCGGCCATATCATCCCTCTACTACCCTTCACAAAAAAAAAAAAAAAAAAAAGACACCCTACTATTTAATCTTAATAGCTAAGTTTTTACATCTATATAATTTGTCTAATTTATTTAAATTTGTTTGAAATTTCATTTTGTCCTCCACAAGAGCAGAATCATTTATTTCAACATTCCCGATCAAGCCCCTTAATTAATTACCTGCGGACCTACTCTCTTCTAGTTCTGTTTCTTATTATCATTCACTATTCAGCTTGTTGGTTGCGTTTCTCACACAGAAACATTCTCATATTATATTGGTATGTGTTAATTATTTAAGTTAATTTATACGCTTCCTTCTTCATTAATTTCATTGTTCCCCTTTTCTCCATCTTTTCTATTTATTTTTACTTAATTAATTATTTCTTTTCAATCCAAATCATCATCAATGCAGATTAAAAGGGAGATCCCACCTCCAAGCACATCAAGCATCCTAATATTGTCAGATTGCACAAGGTTTTCTGTTTTTCTTTTTGTTCTTATGATTATTTTTTATTTACTCTAAATTAATTACATCTCTTTGATCATCTGATTGACTTACTCAATGCATTAGCTGCTTTTATTTATTTATTTAAAAAAAAAAAGAAGAATGGAAAATTCTGATGCTTAACTTCAAGCTCAAATGACGACCAAATCATTTTCTAGATAATTTATGGATATTTGCCTTTTCTTTCTTCTTCTTTTAAAATATAAGTTGGAATTTACAAGTATATATATATTCCGGACCAATACCTTATGCCGAATTTTTTTTTCTCTATTATTGTAGTCTAATAAACAATCAAACAAATTCTGTAAATCTAGATAAAATGATGTAAAACCAAAAAGATAGAGCTCTACAGCCCTAAATTTTTTAATCTAATGAGCTTTGTAATTCATATCCCACCTTCCACATCCATATACTTATTTCGTGCATATCCTTCTCTTTTACTTGTCATTTTTCTTGTTTTGGGAAGTCCTCCAAACAAAATAATGCAAATGCACATGCTCTGATCAGATATAATTTTAAGGTGGTAAAATATTTTCTGCATGAAAAATTATTTGTCTTGCATTTATTTTCTTAACCTATTTTTTAATTGATTTTCATAAAATGAAATTAAACAGTACTATAAAACATCAATTAATGAATATTTGATAAATTAATATATTCAGTTAAATAATAGTTTCTTTTCAGTTTCGACTCGGGTCAAGGTATAATGAAAATATAAATTAATACTTCATTCAAATATATAAAAATTATGGATATTAGTACATTATTATAGTGTTTTAAACAAATTTTATTTGTAACAGTTTTTTTAAGAATAAATATCTCAAATTCTTTGTGTGTGTGTGTATAATCTCATTTATATTTTTTTAAAATTATATATTACATTGATGATGATGATTACTATGTAATGTTAAAATTAATTTTTATTGTAAATAAAATATATATAGAAATAATATTAATTTTAGAGATGGTGGCTGATGGAGTCACAAATTTGAGAAGAGAAAGAAATAAATATTGATGATGACTCAGAATTCCTTTATTAAGAAAAACAATTTTTCGTTCCTTACATTTGAAGCAGGCGCCATATTCAGAAATTCAAAATATTTATATGAATTTTTATTCTCATCTAGTGAATCAGTTTCGGTCCTTTGGGATACAAATATATATGTTTTTTAGTAAATTTTTTCCCAAAGAAAGAGCATTAATTATTTCCACTATCATGTCAAACAAAGAGATCTAGCATTATATTATGGCCACATGAGATTAAGACTAGAGGCCAGCAGCTCTATATAATATGCAGCACTCCCCTCAAAAAGATCACACTACCATCATTCCATTTTTTTTCCATATAAGAAACATCTTTATCATCTGATTTCCATCTTACAAAACTCTTGTCTATTTTTCTCGGTACCGCTCTACTCCCCTTTCTTGTTGTTACTCGAGCTTCTCCTTGTTAACAGGTATTTTTATGAAGAATCGCTGGATTTTGTTTTAAATTAAACTTAGTTATGAGAAACAATTTATTTCCCAGCTCTTGGCTTTTCAGTTTGAACTAATTGTGGTTTCTAGGGTTTTGAAGGTTATTGAATCCTTGAACCAGGGTTGTCTCAGAATCTCCCTTCAAGGATATCAGCTGAAAATCTTCTTAAGGTATAATAAACCATATTTCTTTTGACCAGTAATTCTTGTGTCTTGGCATTTTAGAATGCGTATCGTTCTTTCATTTTTGCTTTGTTTATTTGTCTGATTTAAAATAAAATAAAACCTTTCTAACAAAATGTTCTTAAAACTGTCAGTACTTTAACCCATTTTATTTCCTATTCAGCATTACTAATCTGTTGTCATATCAAGGTTTTCAGTAAATCAAGTATCATGATCTGTAAATAGCAGAATGATTTACCCTCATCGTGTAATACAGTGGCGTCCTTTGTGATACCTTTCTCCAACCCATATATGAGAAGCAAAAGTCATGTATTTTTCATAGTAAAAAATCTTTGTTTCTTATCAGACTTTTCAAAAATAAACTCTGAATTTTGTAAACCAACCAAATAAAATCTCTCTGGTCAGGTGAAATGTCATTCGTCAACTGTTTTTTTTTTAATTGAAGTTAGTGGATCTTTTATGTTTCCATTCGTCAACTGTTCCCATGAAAATTAATAGCGTGTTCAGGTTCTAATTGAAAATGAATTTTATTTATGTAGAATTGTATTTTTAGCTCAAGAAACTTCACAGATGTATGATCATTACTTTGATAGTTGTTAATTGATTTATATGAAAACTTCAACGATTTTCATCAAAAAAATTGATCATAAAAATAACACAGTTTTAATATTGAACAAAATAGGGTAAAAGAAGTAGATATGGAAATAAAAGGGAAGGAAATTCGTCTGATAAAGGGGTAAGAGCAATGGGTGAGTATGGGTAAAATATGAATTAGAGGAAATAGCAGTAAACCTTCTTAGAAGTGGACGGCTGCGACAGGTATAGAAAAGAAGAACATGAATAAATTAGGTTAAAGTGAAAAATGGCCAAGGTTAGAAAAGGATAATACAAGAATTGGCTACGTTTTCCTTTTTAGAAAAATGTTTATTTTATTTTGTGGGGTGGTGCAATTTCCCTGTCTTAATATTTTAAAAAGGAAAAAATTGTATAAATATGTTTTGGAACAAGATTAGTTCTGAAAAATTTACAATGATGACAGTGTATATATACTTTTTTTTAAGAATGGGGAACAATAACGTAAAGGGGTCAGATTTTGCTAATCGTTTGATCAGAAATTTTTTGTCTTTTCATAACAGTGATGAAAAGCTTTAATTTGTCTTTTCATAACAGTGATGAAAAGCTTTAAGGATATGTAAGTCTAATAATTAAGAATTGGAGTGCATTTATCAAGTATGGGAGTACAAAAATCCCCACAAAAGTATTAATATTTTTGAATAGACTTTCCCATATTATAATGTCCACGTAACAGATTAGTTGATATTATTAGAAAGATAATTTAAGTCCTTTTAAGCCCATGTAAGGATGTAATAATTCATACTTAGACTAACAAATTACAATATCTTTGAGTTAAAGAATTAAGAATTGAACTACATCCATTTGAGTTAAAGTATGTAACAATATATGTATAAGTAAAAATTAAATTATATCCCTTTGAGTTAAGGGATTAAACTAAATATTAAATTATGTTCCTTTGAGTTAAGGGATGAAAAATAAAAGAAAGAAGGGTAAAATAGGTACATCAACTTGTGACATGGGTCCAAATTAAGAAAAGTGGGGAAAAATAAGCAATTTAGTTCACAAACTTATATTTTTCTGTCAAATAGGTACAAAATGTCAAATATCATTTTTTAAAAATTCATAAAAAATTAATTTTAACAAATTTTCTTCTCATTTTTTTATATGTTAGTTTAAAAAAATTAATTTATATTATAAAATAATTTCAAAACATTTTGAACTATAAATTATTTTTTATGATTTTGTTAACCAAAAAAACTTTAAAAAATCATAAAAAATAAAACGTATGTAAATATTGTACAATTTTTTGTGTGAAAATCTTAAATTATAAGTTAAATTTATTGGAATTGTCATTGATGGATTTAAATTAACTTAATTTTCAAATTTATTGAATAGTTAGTCAATGATATAATTTTCAATTAATTTTTTGGTTAATAAATTAGCTGTGTAAAACTAATCAAAGTTAAATATATGAATATATCTAGCATGTTGTCTTAGATTATTATAAAAAAAATATCATTTTCATATGTTTTATATGTTTTATTATTTATTTACATTTTTTCATTAAAAAATTTAAAAAATAATTTTGACCACAAATTATTTTTTAATTTTTTAAAATTTGAATTAAATATTTTATAGCTCACATATAAAATATTAGATGAAAATCTGTTAAAAAGAATTTTCTTTTATGAATTTTTAAATAATGATAATTAACATTTCATCTATTTGGCTGAAAAACATAAGTTTGTGGGCTAAATTACTGATTTTTCCCAACTTTCATTGATTTGGGACCGTGTCACAAGTCGGTGTACCTATTTGACCATTCTTCCTAGGGGTGTGTATTCGGTTAAAACCGAACCGAACCAAAATTTTTTGATTTTTTAAAACCGAACAGAACCGAAATGTATAGGGGGTAAAACCGAAAACCGAACCGAAATTTCAGTCGATTTTATGGTTTGGTTCGGTTTTTTAGCCTAAATTTCGGTCGGTGTTCGGTTCGGTTCGGTTTTTTGAGCAAAAATTCAAAACTGAACCGAACCGAAAACCGAAAAATTTTTAAAAATGAAAACCGAACAGAACCGAAATTGTCCGGTTCGGTCTGGTTTTTCAGTCCGGTTCGGTTTTTACACAGCTCTAATTCTTAATAAAACTATGCCCTTTTAAGTTAAAGGACCAAAATAATATTATCATGCCCCTTTAGGTAAAAGGGATATAAAAGATTATTATATCTCTTGGGTAAGAGACAAGAAGTAATATTATAACGTCTCTTTGGGTAAAGGGATGAAAGATTACTAAAATTATATCTCTTGGATAAGAGATAAAAATGATTATTAAATTCTTCTGAGTAAAGGGATAGAAATTATTAAAATTATCTCTCTTAGGTAAGAGACAAAAATGAATATTATTAAATTCTTTTTGAGTTAAGGGGCTAATACAAAAATTTAAATCCCTTTTGAGTTAAGGGATAAATATATGAAAGAATGGATTAAAATGATTTATAATATAGAATTTTTATAATAAAAATATTATCACAATAAATTTAAACGAACTACGTGGGCTTTGATCTCATCAAGCGAGTGCGTAGGCATCTAGGAATCGAGTTCCTAGACTCAAGTCTAATATTTACAAATTTTTACCTCTAAAAATTTGTTATAAAAAAAAATTAGTTTCTCAATGAATAATTAAATTTTTAACCCTTCAATTCGAACTACGTGAACTTTGATCACGTCAAACGAGTACATAGGTATTTAGGAATTAAATTCCTAAACTCAAGTACGCCTCTTTATTTTATTTTTCCCTTTTTTTCTTTAAAATATTTCTTATAAATAGCAAATCTAAAAATTTCAACAAAAAATAATAATAATAAACAAATCCATTTGTGTGAGTTCACAAATATGTTTATATTGTTAAATAAAAATGTAAAAGTATAAGGAATAATATTTAAAACATAATCCAAGTACCAATTTTGAACGTTATAGGGGTGTTAAAAACTTCCCCATACGTAACCGACCACGAACCCTATCTTGTCCATAAACCAGTTAACTAAGTGTTCCAATCACACTTCGAGAAGATTGATGGCGACTTCGATAAATTTAAATTATTACGAAAATTAATATGAATTACATAAACTACCCAATATTGATATTTTTCCCGGACCCTGAGGTCCTCGTCACCGCGCCCTATTCGTCGTGATCCCCGACCCTGTACCAACAGCTGGCTACTCCACTGCGGAAAAATAAATTTAACTTATTATTGTTGGTCAGGCTTGATGTGATTATGTGTCACGACCCAAACCCGAATTGGACCAGCGCTAGAGAATGAGTAGGCTTAAAGCCACCAAAACCCGTAGCAAGCCTAAATCTAATATCATCTACTATAAATTCTTATTAAAATTCTATATCTAACTTTAATTAAAATCGATAAGCATTATTCACAAGCAATAAATGTATATCTTTCAACAAATAATTATAAATCCAATATAATATTTTTGATAATGTAATCAACATCACTATCTTAAACAACTGCGGAGTGACTAGAGTTAAGAATAATAATAATGTACATAATAAATAATAAACCTTGCGGAAGAAGGAATTGCAAGGTAACCATCAAAGAATTAGTCTGACTCTTGGAAACCTGAAAAAAAATAATTGAGGGGAGTAAGACCTCACTCAGTGAAATAATATTATATCTATATTATACCACTTAGATCCACACATTGACGCAATATATATGTGTGTGTGTGTGTGTGTGTGTATATATACATATATATATACACACACACACACACACACACATGCACACATGCACTTCATACAGTGAGTTCAATTCAGCAATCGTCACAATCAAACAAAATAAGGATGGAGGACTGACTCAGAACACCTAATAACCTCTAATTTCCCATGCAGCCTTTTAGGCTCTCTTAGTCCACATGTTTCACTTAATCCAATATTATTCGTCTGGTGCCCGGAGTGCCTCACGAGCAAGCCCTGTCCTTTATCCCAAGTTAGTAGACATACCTGACTCCTATGTGCACATAGCCTGACGACATTTATGACTATCCTCCAACCATTCACAATGCAAACACAATCATATCACATCACATCACAGAATAATTTCACACACACACACACATATATATATATGACAAAATGAAATCAAATAAATAAATAAAACACACAAAATACTTTCATGCATAATATAAATATAATATTAACTTATAGATTTGACGTATTCTTATCCTTTGTCGAACCCAATTTCAATTACTCTCGATTGCACCTCTTCAGGTTACTAGACTTAGAAGATCTAGAAAAGATTGAATATTTAATTAGAAAAGAAACTAATAGTAGAATTCTAGGATTTCTAACTCTAGATTCCTATACAAGCAATTAATAATCATTCCTAATATTTAAGGATATATCGCATCCTATTATATTATTATTTTAACTCGATATCATGTTTTACGAGAAAATTCTAACGAAAATTTGGCAGCATCTCCTCTGTAAAACGGATATCTCTCCACCGAAGTAGAGCCCATCCTGCAATTGAAATACACTTCTATAATCACAACCAGTTGCCGGATCTACCAAATTATTCGGACTTACCAAACACAGCAATTACAGCACTAAACCATCATTATCCATATTTATAAATTATTCAATTTATCGCACTATTTTATTCTATTAATTATGCTTAATGAAAGTCCCAACAGTCCTTACAGTCCAAAAATCCAACATTTCGTTATATGGTCTAACGGTCCTATTATTAAATTAATTAATCCGATTATTAAATTTACCACAACACAATTATATAAACATACTTATATTTAAATATTTACTTCATAACACCATTTAATTAATTCACTTATACTTATTTGAAGTACCAACAAATAATCAATAAATTATATACTTATTTATATATTTATTTATGTTTTATTGCGTATGATTATATACACACACACACACACACACACACACACACACACATATATACCCACATTAACTCGTATGATGATTAGAATATAACATAATTATCACTTATTACTCTTACTACTACTAGTAACATTATAATTATTACTATTACCATTGTTAATATTATTAATATTATTTAATATATTATAAGCTACTCTATTATTTTATCATTATCATCATTATATTTACTGAATATATTTATATATAACTAGTATTACACTAATTATTAATTATATATCAACAAATAAGATCATTACAATAAAATTATATTTAACCCGTGTACACCTAACCATTCACCTATTCTAATCATTTATTTTAAATATCAAAATTTCTCATTTATTTCCTTTATTCTTTATCCTATCAATTTTTTTATTAATAATAAATTAAGACGGCTTAATACATAGATTATAATTACCAATAAATCATAATAAATTCATTCCTAACTAATTATTATCCATTTAACATCCAACAACTCGTTTAAAGCCTAAACATATTATTTCTAGTCTTTTTCACGTGTTTCGGAAATTTTCATAGACCGTAATTTAAGTTTGGAAATTTTTAATTTAAAAACTAAAAAGAATTAAACGATCTCACAGTTACGAAAAATACTCGTCATATTTTTCTATAATTTTTAAAATTATTTTCGGATGTTTTTGGCCCCACTGCCACTGCCCATGGCGGTGCGTGGGACTCAACTGCCACCATGGGTGGCGGCTTGAGGTGGTGTTAGGAGCTGGAAACTCACCAATCAGGAGTGCACAGCCCCCAGAAGCTCGTTCCCCTCCACGCACTCTAACAACCACCAGAACGACCGGAACGAAGCCCAACAGTCCGACGTCAGTGAGAAGCTTCTTAACTCCATTCATCGTGATTTTGGCATCGTTGGTTTCAAAGCTGGAGTTTATCGCTATTAATTTTTGACGATCTACACGTTGGTATCCTCCATTTGGCTTGATTTTGGCCGGAACGTCAAATATCACAATGAACTCAAAAACAGAAACTTCAAGCTTCGATTCTCTTACCACCGTTGATGGCTGCAACAACCAAGGGTACACACAAGTAGGTCTCACCAAGTTCTTCATTTTAGGCACTTGAATCGATGAAAATGATGACCAGAGCGGCGAGAATGACGTCGGGGAAGAAGGGGGATCTATAGTGATATTTTCAGATAGTTTTAGGTGCTGTTGGGTAATTAGTTTTTTGAAGTTTTTCCTTGATTGGGTCCTTAGCAGCAGATATAAGGTATATAGAATAAAGTTTTTAACATTTTCACTTTAGTCCTTCTTTGCAATTACTCTCAAACCCCATCTCAAATTCGATTCAAATTTTTACCACATACTTATATAATTAACTACTACATAATACCAGAAAATAAACTTAAAATCCTTTCCCAAAATGCCCCTATGAATCTCCAAAGTCTTTAATTATCTTAAATTAAAGTTCGAGTTAAAATTAAGTAATCATTAAATTACGGTTACTACATGTGTATATATAAAATAAGAACGTAAATGTATATGTTCTAAACTTAATTAAAATCCTTTAATAAAATTATACTAGAAAATGACATAGTAAATAAAATATCTAAATTATAAAAGAAAATTTTCCTTGACTAATAATATAATTATCACTCACTCAAAATTTAAATTTTTAGATAAATTTTGAAGTTAAAAAGAATATTTCATATTTCTAATTTAAAAATTTCTAACGCCAATGAAAATTTAATATCTTAAAATTTGAAAAAAAAATAGCAGATAGTACAAATGATCAGAAAGCCCCTGGTCCGGATGGTTTTAATTACTTCTTTTATAAGAAGGCATGGGAGGTAATAAAAGGTGATGTGTTTCGGTTATTTTCTGACTTTCATTCGAAAGAAAACTCTTCCAAGAGACTTGAATCATTCCCTTATGGTATTGGTGCCAAAGATCAAGGGAGCACAACAGCTAAATGATTTCTGTCACGACCCAAATCCGGATCTTGACCGGCACATACATTAATAATTTAACATATGCAAGCGTAACAGAAAACAGATAACCAAAAGGAAAAAAATCTGATAATAATATTAAAATATCGAATAAGGTCTGACAAACAGATATAGAATCCAAATAACAATTCCCAACGTAAACTGCGAAGTTCTACTGAATACAAATTTATTCAACTAACTGAGCAAATAAAATAATAGAGCCTGCCCAAGAAGAAAGAAATCGGGCTGTACCAGGAAAATAAATCAGAAGGCAACTCCAAAGAAAACTGATAGCTTGGACTAGCAACAGAAAAACCTACTGATCTGAAAAAAATAACAGAAACGTGTGTTGAGCTAAAATAGCCCAGTGAATGATAATTATAATACACAACGGAAGGGAACAGACAGACGCATGAATAATTTCACAATAATAGTTCTCATTCTAAATCATATCAAATATTATAAATTCAGTTTAGAAAATAAAATATACAGAATAAAACATACGGTACAGTAGAACAGGGTGATGATAGTGCACACCACCAAAGGCCAGAAAAGGTAAGCACGCTACCAAACAGATATACTGATCTCCTCCATCTCAGTATCAATGCAGATGTTCTAATGCAATTAATGATATAAATGATGTGTGAAGCAAAATGCACCTGATGCCGTGATGGTCCACACATCGGGGCCCAGATACAGATAACAGATATAACTGAACACATGTACCGATTTGAAGATAATAAAAAAA
>CANYLF015638486.1:0-15143 GCA_948193215.1 Bocquillonia castaneifolia
AGTTGGAGAAAAGCTAATGGGGGTATCTTTGGAACTAAAAAATAATAATAAAATCCTATTATCTTTTTGTGCAAATGTACCAAAACTGAAATTGGGGATCCAATTATTATTTTAAATTAATCACATGTCTAACACTTTCAACCTCATTTGATTATTTCCTGGAGCATTTTCATTAATTATATGTCTAACACTTTCAACCTCATTTCCTTACCAACTCAACATCTTTAAACAATTTCCTCTATTTGTGGAAGTAGAAGATTCATCATGTCCTCGAAAAGGAAGACCTTGCAACAATAAAAATTTAACAACACGAAGCATTGAAGTTAGACGAGTTCTATATGCAATCTCAATCTCTCTGCTTTGAAATGACAAAGCATGTGAAATACTTTATCGTTGATTCTTAAAATCATCATAATTTAGTCTTGCATTATTATGAACACTGCTTACACCACCAGTATGTGCATCAAAAAGATCATTAGCATTATTTCAATTATTAAACCCTTTGCTAGTAAAAGTCTCACTCCTGACATTGGGATTAGCAAAGAGATAACAATACAAGCAATATGCCGCATCTTTTTCAACACTATACTCCAACCAAGGATAACTTTCAAACCACGCTTCTCTAAAACTCCTCATAGTTTTCCCATGTAGTGCTTTGGGAAAATCATGGCCACATGATCGACACGGACCTCTCAATATGGATTCCCTCCTAACTTGATCTCTAATTGTCACTTCATACTCCACAATTGGTTTTCTATTTCCCGGATCAACAACAAGTTCATTGGAATTAAATTCTGCACGAGTCCTCTTTTGTGCGGCAGTACTTGCTTCAGAAGAAGAAAGAGGGCTTGAATCATTAAGTCTTGGAACGGGTTTGAAAAAATTCTCTAGATTTTTTTGGTACATTACCTAAACAAATTATTAAAAAAAAGTTCAATTAGTTCTCAATGATATAATAACAATAATAATTTTAACCAAATTACAAAATAACAAGGCATTCGTCATTAATTAAATATAATAACTCATAGATTTTAACTATATTACAAAATAGCAAGGCATTCTTTTATTGATAAATGAGTTTCACTAGCATTAAAAATAAATAAATTCAATCCACTAACATTAATTTTAAGTCAATCAGCCAAGCAAAAGCAATCATAATAAAATATTTAAAACAATAAAATACAAAATGTTAAAAAATAAATTAGACACTAATTATAAAACATAGAGATATTAATAAAAGAATATAAGACATAAAAATAAATAAATACGATTTATTAACAATAATTTTGAGTCAATCAACCAAGCAAAAGCAATCATAATAAAATAATAAAAAAATAAAATACAACATGTTAAAAAATAAATTAGACACTAATTATCAAATATAGAGAAATTAATAAAAGAATATAAGACATATAAATAAATCAATTCAATTCACTAACATTAATTTTAAGTCAATCAAGCAACCATAAAAAAACTAAAAATATAAATGTTACAAAAATTAAATTAATGCTAATTACAAGAAAATAAAGAAATTGACTAATCAAAGGGAAAAAAAGTGCTTACTTGACATTTTTCAGTGATATTTATTGTAGTCTTGTAGAAGTTCGAATAATTTAAACATTTAATGGTGAAAATTAAGGTTAGAGTGATTTAAAATTAATTTGGGGGTTAGGGATTTTTTTTGAGAAGAATCGGGAGAGAGAGAAGATAAGTAAGATTGTTGGGTATTTCATTATTGTGTTAAATCTGTCAAATAATTAGTTGTTTATTGGGTTAACTTCATGGGTCCGCCCGTTTAAAATATCAGGCCCGCGTGTTTTTGATTCAATTTTTCGGTTGTTTTAATAGCCAAAAAAATTGCATAATGAGGTCATTTTCTTCGTTGGTCTCTCATCTGCAACACTGTAATTTTCTTCACCAACAACAAATTACAATCAACAACAGCAACACACAAGCAATTAATTTCAGTAACTCAACAACACAAGGGAGGGGGCAACAAAATCAAGGGCTAGTGGGGCAAACTCCGAGCAGCTGGTGGGGCAAATCGATATGACGCCGTCGATGATATATACCCCCTCTGGAGGCCGCTCCGATGGCTACTAGGGCAGCCGCCCCACCTCGCCCCACAGTGGTTCCACCCCTGTATGTCATCTCCCTTTGATGTGGTTTTATTGGCCTTAGAAATTTTCTCCTCAGAACTTGCAAGTTTTAGTTGCGCTTCATTTAGTTCAATCATCAAATTTTTCTTCTCATCTTCAAGGATCTTAAAGTCACAATCTCTGTCTCTCTCTTTTCCACTTCCTTGAGAGTCACCTCGCAAGCCAAAGATTTTTTACTCGTAAGCATTTGCATTTTGAGAGAAGCACATCGAACGACATTCCATATTACATAGCCTAAAACAAAAGGAATATTTGTTTTAAAAAAAGTTCCAACATACTTGTAGCAAGAAGATGACGACTAAACTGATCCATACAGGTCATATTCTCTTGATCTTTAATTTATTACATTTGGTGGGGGAAGTTCACAAAATGGTGAATGAATTGTTGAATCACCTCCATATTGGGTTAAACAAATTATAGGTCACTAAACTTTTACAAAGTTACAATATGGTTACCGAACTTTAATTTATTTCTTTTCAGTCATTGAATTTTGACTTTTATGAAATGGGAGGTTACCAGCCGGAATTAATACATTTTTTTGATGATTTAATAACTGGAAAATAAATATTTTTTAAAAATTTTTTCATATTATTTGACATAAATGTATTTGAAATTCACTTACTTGTATAATTTTTATATTATATACCATTATTGTGTTAAATACAATAAAAAATAATTAAAAAAATTTATTTTTCGATTGCCACATCATTAAAAAAATGTGTTAATTCCAGTTGGTAACCTCCTATTTCTTAAAAATGAAAGTTTAGTGACCAAAAAGAAATAAATTTAAGTTGGGTAACCATTTTGTAACTTTGTAAAAGTTTAGTAACCTATACTTTGATTAACCCCTCCATATTAATTGCAGCTTTATCTAGATTCCTTCAAATCCACTCCAATGACTTGATAGGTAGCGGAGGAACGCAGGGGTGGGAGAGCTCACGATATTTAAAGACCTACCAATGTTAGGTGGGTTATTTTGAAGAGGTCCCGAAATAATTATATGAGGAGATTCTTCAGTTGTGGTTGTTTTCATATTCTTTGATATGGGTTTTTTCTTCTTCGAATTCGCTCTGCTTGTGCCTAATTTCAGTGACACTTTAAAAGGGCGATTCATCTACAACAACCAATGTCAGGAAGAAGAGTCGAGGACGAGTCGGGATTTTTTGATGGACTATCCAACATTGGTTGGGTGCCGACTCAAATACCGGGCCATACATAATGATGGATCATTACATCCATATCAACCCTTGAATTTTTAACTCCTCAACTAACTCATTCATCCATCTGCGAGTTGTCTCATATGTTGGGAAACAATAGTTTGTCACTGGTAGAGATTAAACTCAAGAGGGATTTATGAAATTGGTCGGATGGTAGACTATAAATAAAGATTTATGGACATTACAAACTTTGCTTGGTAGATTATTGATGGAGCCGACAGGACTGTGCTGGGCTGGATCTGGGTTGTGGTCTAGTCCGGTAGGTGTATGGTGATCAAGATAGTAGTTTGTGTCAAAGCAAGGGGCTATGGTTGTGTCAGTTTCCTTAAGTTAATCCTGCATAAAATAGAGAATGGTCGGACGAGACAAGTGTCCCGGGTCTCACTCCGATGCTCAAATCAGTTGAAGGTACTTAATGTAGTAATGAATAAGCTAGAAGTTGGAATCCCTTATCTATAGAATCTTTAGGTATTTATAGTGTTCTTGTGTATGACGTGTCACCTTGGGGACTTGCTAGGTGTCTTAGCAAAGCTGTGAGAGTGTTTAGTGTGGTTTGCTTTTGGGCTTTTGTTGGGCTCTTGGGCCTACTTTATCACTAGTCCCCCCCTACGAGAAAATGGTTCAGGTAGACATTTATGGCTTTAGGTGTGGTGATAAATTTGAGCGAGAGTGGACAAGTGTTTAAAATTGGCATGAAAAGACGAGAATGGTGTTGGTTTCACAGTGTTGGGTGGGGCTATTTTGGTCCCATCGATATGCTTAAATACTTGAGAGGAGGTTTGCGTTTGCTCAATTTGGCCTTTGTTCCCAGATTTGGTTTTTCTTTGTAGCGAAAAAAATTGTTTGACCGCTTTGTTCATTGTTTTATGGCCCGTATCAAGCGTACAACAAAACCAGCGCCTCCTGCTTATATTGAACCCCCCCAATTGGCATACTCTCTGCCTCAAAATGAACAACTGGGAATGCATCACTAATCATGATGACTTGGAAATTTGGCGTCGCGTCTATCATATTCCTGACGACTTCATCCTGTCTTGTCCCGGGCATAATGTATCTGCTCTAGTAAGTTTTTAGCTGACAAAGATAGTTTTTTTTATCACGAGCAGCTTCAATTTGGTTTGTGACTTTCGTTTCCCTACATTGTCTCTTCTTTTTATCAAGATTTTTATGTCCCTTTATCTCAAGTGCATCCGAATACAATTTGTTTGTTGTTAGTGCTCCAAGAACTTTTTTCGGAGCAGAAGGAGCTCCTGACCACCGACCACCTTCTTCATCATTATTATCCCACCATTGCGGTTCTAGTGCTTTTGTTCTACTGAAGCCCGGATGTTTCACTTTTGCAAGCTTAGAATCTAATATAGGGACTTTCTGGCGGGGGAGGTATGCTTACATTGAGCATGCGGATTTCAATGATCTGCCTAAATAATGGAAAGCCACTCTTGCTGACCACCATGCCGACAGTCCTACGTCTCATGAGCTCATTCTTTATGAAAAGATTAAGGAGGTTGTCCGGTAAAGGAAGCGTTCTGCAAAAGAGCTGATGCAAGCGCTCGTCCATCGAGAGGAGAGTGCTTTAGGGATTTCTAGACAGCCCAGGTTGGCCTTGAATAAGGATCAGGTTCGGGTCATCTGTCTCCTTCGTGATGGTGGTAAAATCTCTGATCCTTTCAATTTAGGTGTGGCAAAGGGTTTGATGCAGTATCCTCAATTTTAGTCCTTCGAGGATCCTTAGCTGCGGCTGGTGACTCTTCATCAGTCAATGTCCGCCGTGTTGATAGTTCCTTGGATTGGATTGATGGGTGGTTGTCTGCCTCTAGCCAGAAAGAGTTACCTCGGCCTTCCTCATCAACTCTAAAAGAGAAAAACAAGCCATCAAAATAATGTACCGGCAGGAGAAGTGGAGGTTGCGGAGTTTTCAGTTCTAGCGGTCTTAGGAGGATGGATCTGACTCCTACTACTCTTAGTCAACCATCTAAAAAGATGTGTCTACCCTCTACTACCGCTCCTATTCCTCCTATTGTTTTCACTACAACCGCTGCTACCCGGATAGCCTCAGCTAGTCGTATGCCATCTGCTTCAACAGATCCTAAAAGGAAACGAACAATCATGGCCAGCAGTTCTGGGAAGAGGTTATTGCCTAGAGTGACGGGGGAGGATGAAGATGATTTTGCTCAGCTTCCTCTAGGCAGTAATTATTGGGACCCTCATGTCGGCGATCAGATGATGCACTTTATCTCATAGTGTCACGGTCCCAGCTATTTGCAGGAGGATTATACGTCAGACACTTTATGTCAGGGTATAATTAATCACAAACTAGAGGAGATGAAGGGTATTTTGATGCTAGATAGTTATCATCGGTGGTCCTGTCATAAATCGATTGTGCTGGACAGGGAGAAAATTGAGCTTGGGAGGCAGTTGTCAGAACTCTAAACCCAGCTCCAAGCGGTAAATGCTGCTCTGCCTAGCCTTGAGAGAATCCAGGCTGAAAACGAGGAGCTAAAGAAATAGCTAGCTGCTTCTCAGTAAGAAGTGGAGGACTTGAACCGCCGTCTTGCTCTTATTATTGACGGTTTGGAGCTGGCGGTGCATGATGAAGGTGCTCAGCCGGCTCAACCTGCTGTTGAGGGTCCTCAAGCTTCACCGCTTCAGATAAAGCTTGCACGCCTCCGTTAGGAGACTGAAGATTACCGGGCTTAACTTGCCCGAGATAATGGATAGTTGATATCGAGAGTTTGTCTTTGTACGGCAAGCGGCTGAAAGACCTTTGTCAAGCTAAGTTTCCAGACGGTGATTTTTCTTTCTTCTCGGATGTAGATGAGCTGTCTGTAATCCAGGAATGTGGCGAGAGAATCGTGAGGTGGAATCAAGAAAAATAATTTTCATGTAATTATGTATATCTTTAATGTATTCATTAATAAAACTTATTCATTTTTGTGCTTCTGGGTGTTTTGATTTTTCCCTCCTTTTTGCATTTTTGACTCTTAGGCTATTCGCGCCCTTTCATTTGCCTCCTTGATGTGGCGCAATTCTATCATTGGGGTAGTTGTAAAGTTTTTCCTTCAGCACATTCTCTCACTATAGCATTAAATGCGGTGGGTGATTTTACTGTAATACCCTCTCACTCCTTTGGGAGCTAAAATGTTGGTATGGGTTTTTTGGGGCACAGGAGTAGTATATATAATGGCATTGCATAAGTAACTTTTCTTTACTTTTGTGATTTTTGATTTTGGAGTGATTTCTTCCACCTCAACTAAAAGATCATTGCCTATAATCGTTCTTCTCATTTTCTATCTCTGGTAAGTCCTAATGGCTGAAAGTGTATTTAGGGGTTATTCTAGGACTTCAGGTAGTGGTGGCAATGGTGGTGGTCCCCTTGAGTCTTTGCCGACTGAAAGAGCCGGTAACCCTCAGGATTTAACTCTTATTAGACCTGTTGCTTCTGTTGTAAATGTCATGGCCATGGGAAGGGGCATTCTGGCTGTTGGGATGGGTAAAGCGAGTGGAGCTGTACCCTTGCAGAATACCGGGGAGGCATATGTGGTGTCTCAAGATCTCGATACTGATTTTGGGCTAGTTTTCATTGTGGATAAGGATTTGGTTGCCAATGCCGGTCCTTCTATAGAGTCCTTTGCCCAGTATAGGAGCTGTATCAGCGGGGTTGAACTAAAAACTGATGGGTGTTGCTTTGCTGTTGGCTTTGAGCTGTTCACTCTAAGCGATCGCTGTTCATATTTGGATACTTATGAGCCGGGGTCGGCAGTTGTGGTAATGGAACTATTGGAAGGTGGTCTTCGCTTTCCTTTGGATCAGATTTTTATCGATTTATGTGTTACATATAAATTTCCTATCAGTTAGCTTCACCCTAACTCTATTTGCCATATTTGTGTTCTCTCCAAAATTCTTTATAGGGTCGGTTTCTCACTGACTCTTGATCACCTCCGATCATTTTTTATGGTAACGAAAAGGTTAGGAATCTCCCTTTTTATGCTTCTAACAGCCAGAACTAGCCGAGCTTCTATAGGGAATCTATTGGAATCCATAAAATCTCCCGATCCAAATTTTCTCTGAGTAAAACATTCATCTTTGAAGGATTTGCCTTCAAGTTAGAACTTTATGGATTCAACGTCCTTTGTCAATCTTTCACTCTTGCTAGACAAATCATCTCTTGACTAGAAATTTGCACAGAAGCTATTGGAGGGACTTGCCACCACCACCACCACCGATCATAGGCTGAATGCCAAGTACTTTATCAAGATACATGAAAAATCATGGGGAGAGTCACTTTGATGGCCTGACCTCCACTTTAACCGATCAAGGTCGGTGTCTTGGGTATCTGTGGGTGAGATTTCTGGTGCTTCTCTCTTTTTTTTTTACTAACTTTGCCTGTTACTGTTCCGTCTCTCTTTTTTGTAGCGGTAACAACCATTGACTTCAGCTTCTTGAAGGATTTGATGAGTAAAGTTGATGCCGCCTAGTCAGTCAGACCAGAAGAGGAGATAGTTGACAATTAGGATCATCCTTGTAAAGGTGCCGTGACCTCACGAGCTCCCGTGGATACTGGCAAGAGAAAGGGAGGTGATCATGCCGGTGAGCAGCCTGCGAAGAAAAGGAAAAGGGGGGGGGGGGGGAAGACAAGGAGAAGAGCGATTGGGAGAAAAGTGTGCAGTCTCTCAAAGACCATGAGAAGAGTGTGAAGTCTCCCGGTAAGGGTGATCATCAGCCATATGGAGCTATCGGGCTATCAGATAGCGAGTTTGATCTTACAGTTGCTGAACGGGTGAGTCTCCCTGTAGGTCCATTGAAGTCTGTCAGACCTCACATTCATGACTACTTCAGGAAACTTCTTGGTGAGAATTTGCTTTTAGTTGATTCCAATTATTAATGTTTATGTTATTATTTAATCATCATTTGCTTTGTAGATAATGGGCTTCGAGATTCAATGAAGGGGCATCAAGACTATGCCGAAACAATGGGAGCTTTTCATAACCAGATGAACGTGTCCCATATCCATTTTCAAAGGGCGTACGATGACCTATTAGCATGGGAAGAAGAGGCTCAGCAGTCTTTGAGAAGCCGCGAAGATCAGATATAGTGCCTGAAGAGGGATCTGGAATCCTTAGAAGCTGAGAAGAAGGCCTTAGCCATTCAGGTGCGAGATCTTAGGGAGGAGCTGGATCATTCTGAGAGTTCCTTTATTGCCTAGAGGAAATACTATTTAGAGACTACTCAAGATGCTATAGCTTGCATCCAGGCGCAAGGAAACAAGATCTGGGAGCTTGGGAGAACGATGGTTCTGAGTCTGACTCAAGCTATGGCGGAGGTAAAAAGGCATTATTTGCAAAGGCATCCCAGCCAATCTTCTAATGCTGCAGACTTCTTGGACGTGCAATTTGCTCAACTTGTAGATCGTATAACTGTCGATCTTGAAATTGCCAAGAAAAAGGCCTCGGAGTCTGGTGAATTTCTTGTTTAGCTTCCTTCTTGGCGTAAGCGTTCCCTTTTGTCTACTCCTTTTGCCTATACAAGGGAAGCGCCTGCCTCTTGATGCCCTGGTTGCAATTTGAGGCTTATTTATTGAATAGATATCCCATGTTTCCTTGAAGCTCATTTATTAAATAGATATCCCCTATTTATTTTGATACCATCCTCCGGTTAGTGTGATCAATTGTTATGTCAACTTATTTTATCTTGTCATCGTGAATGGCGTTCTCTTTTTTGGGTAGTGCGGCTTCCTTGGCTTGGATCTTAGCAGCTTTGTCTTGGATTTTAGCTACTTTAGGTACCGATAGAACTTTTGCTGGCAGCTGCTGTGTATTGGGGACTGCTAGATTTTGGCAACTATGTCTTTTCGTAGCTAGTTGTGGGGTTCTTACTTGTATTTATCTGTTTTTCAGTTAGCTGCTTATTTTCTCGGCTATCTCATATTGTAATTTTCATAGAGAAATACTAATACATTGCAATTTCTTCAATGTTTCTTTTATATTATTGAGAATGGCCATTTTATTTTTGCCTTTTATTTTTATGACTTTTGCTGTGATTGTTTCAGCTAAGATGCATTATAGTATTTTATTTATGTCGCCCAATTTTGTGATGGAAAATTCTTAGGCGTTATTTTTTTATGCTTGCTTTTATTGAACCAGGTAAGGCTCCCTTTAGTGAGGTTTTAAATCTCGTAGGGGCTTTGTTGTTGTTCGTTTAAGACGCACTTGTCTTGAGACGGGTAAGGTTCCCGTTAGAGAGGTTTTAGGCCTCTTGAGGGCTAAGTTATTTTCTATTTCAGACTCACTTGTTTGGGCCTCTTAGGGGCTAAGTTATTGTCCATTTCAGACTCACTTTCCATGAGACAGGTAAGGTTCTCATTAGAGAGGTTTTGGGCCTCTTAGGGGCTAAGTTATTATCCGTTTCAGACTCACTTGCCATATGACGGGTAAGATTCCCGTTAAAGAGGTTTTGGGCCTCTTAGGGGCTAAGTTATTATCCATTTTAGACTCACTTGCCATGAGACGGGTAAGGTTCCCGTTAGAGATATTTTGGGCCTCTTAGGGGCTAAGTTATTGTCCATTTCAGACTCACTTGCCATAAGACGGGTAAGGTTCCCATTAGAGAGGTTTTGGGCCTCTTAGGGGCTAAGTTATTATCCGTTTTAGACTTATTTGCCATGAGACGGGTAAGGTTCCCGTTGGAGAGGTTTTGGGCCTCTTAGGGGCTAAGTTATTGTCCATTTCAGACTCACTTGCCATGAGACGGGTAAGGTTCCTGTTAGAGATGCTTAAGTAGTAAGGAGAGAGATTTATTGAAATAATTCTCTTCATTGGTTCATAATGTTGGAGAAAATACACTATTGATAATATTTTTTGAGATGTTGTACATTCCACGCCCTTGGTAAAGAGGTGTCATCCATGTTAGCCAACCAATAACCGCCATTCCCCATCGCTCTTGAAAATTGGTAAGGACCTTCCCAATTGCACTAGAGTTTGTCGACACCACCATTACCTCTACCGATTTCAGCATTTCTCAAGACTAGCTCTCCTTCTTTGAATTCTCTCGGCCTAACTTGTGATACCTGGCGGCCTTCCTTATGTAGACCTCAGCTCTTGCCGTAGTGGCTTGTCTTCTTTCGGCTAGCATCTCTTTACAAATCATGATTTGCTCATCATTAGAATTGGGATCATAGTTGGCTACTCTGTAAGATGGGACTACCAAATCAACTAGTACTACCACTTCCATTCCATAGGCTAGGCTGAATGGTGCTTCTCCAGTGGCCTTTTTCGGTGTGGTTCTTTCAGCCCAGAGTACCGGATAAAGCTCTTCTGCCCAATTTCCTTTTGCTTCGTCTAGCCTTTTCTTTAAGCTGGTGAGGAGATTGCGGTTGGTGACTTCAGTCATGCCATTGGTCTGGGGGTATGACACAAATCCAAACTTGTGCTTTATCTCCATTCTTTCGCAGAAATGATGGAATCTTTGATAGTTGAATTGTTTTTCATTTTCTGTGATGAGTGTGTGTGGGAGACTGAACCTTGTTATGACCTCCTTGAAGAAAAAGCCTTCTGCTTTGGTGGCTATTATTATTGCCACTGCTTCTGCTTCAATCCATTTAGTGAAGTGATCTATTGCTCCTAACAAGAACTTCATCTATCCCGTCGCCTTGGGAAAAGGTTCGAGTATATCCATGCCCCAAGTTGAGAAAGGCCAGGGGCTGTTGATCAATTTTTTCTCAGTTACCGATGTATGAATCTTGTCGGCATGTCTTTGGCATTTATCACATCTTTTCACCAACTCTTTAGCATCTCCTTTCATCATTGGCTAGAAATAGCCTTGCAACTCTGCCTTTCTCTTGATAGTCTTGTATCCCTGATGGGCTCCGTAAATTTCCTCATGAATTTCTTCTAAGATCTATTTCCCCTCAGTTTTAGTTGCACATCGGCACCAAGGGTGTGATACTAATGTTCTGTATAACACTTCTTTGTAATAGACGAAATTGCTCGCCTACTTGATCAGTCGGCTTGCCTCTTGAGGATCTTCCGGGATGACGCCATTCTCCTAATAGTCAATAATGGGGTTCATTCAGTTGTCTCTCCCATGGATAAAGAAAACATGGGGGCTATCAATGCTCCTCTGTTGAAGTTCTTTTTTCATCTTCATGCTTTGGTATAACAGGCCTCCCACTGAGGTGGACTTAGCAATCAGCTCTGCCTCATCGTTCTCACTTTTGTCAACTTGTTCGATGGCCCATTGCCCCCCCATTCTTCTCTACTGTCGATATTAAGTCTTTGGCTCTGGTCAGATACTTGCTTAATGTTTCATACTTGACTTGAAATTCTCCTGTAATTTGATTTACCATCAACTAGGAATCACTGATTATCTTGAGATCTTCCACCTTAACTTCTACTACTAAAGCTAATCCAGCCACCAGGGCCTTATATTTAGCTATGTTGTTTGTGAATTCAAAGCAGATTCATGCCCCATATTTGATGACAACTTTGTCTGGGCCCCTCAGGACTTCACCAATTCCTGCACCATGCTTATTTTTTGCTCCATCAATAGAGAGCTTTCAAGGTTGTGCTTCATAAGGCATCACTTTTGCCCCTTCAATGCTTTCTACAATGAAATCTGCCAACACTTGAGCCTTCATTGGCTTCCTTGCCTCATATCGGATTCCATAGTCACCTAACTGCATTGACCATTTTACTAGTCTTCCTGACAGTTCCAGTCTTTGCATCGCTTTCCTTAGTGGTAGATCGATTCTTACTACTACTGGATAACTTTGAAAATAATACTTCAGTCTTTCGGTCGTGGTGACTAGTACAACTGCCAATTTTTCTACCATTGGGTATCGGAGCTCTGCATCCCTTAGTGCCTTGCTGATGTAATAGATGGGCATTTGCTCTGATCCTTCCTTTCGAATGAGCACCGATGCCATTGCCTCTTTACATGCCGACAAGTATAAGAATAAGGTGTCACCCGGGATGGGTCGACTGATTAAGGGTGGTGTGGTTAGGAATCTTTTGAGATCTTCGAATGCTTACTGGCAGTCATCTCTCCATTTGAATTATTTGATGTTTTTGAGGCTACAGTAAAAGGGCAAACACCTTCTGGCAGAGCTTGAAATGAATCTTCCCAGTGCCGTGATTCTTCAGTCTCTGGGCGTACACCTTCTGGGCGTACACATTTAATATCTCTCCAATGAAATCCTAAAACATGAGATTCATCAGTCTCTGGTAGGTTGCCCCTGCATTCTTCAGGCTGAAATGCATCATTTTGTAACAGTAGCTGTCTTTATGAGTAATAAAGCTTGTCTTTTCCTCATCTTCTTTCTTTATGGGATCTGTTGATACCCTGAGGCCATGTCTATGAGGCTGATGAGCTCGTGGCAGGCAGTAGAGTCAACAAGTCTGTCAATATTGGGTAGTGGATAGTTGTCTTTGGGGCAGGCTTTATTGAGGTTGGTAAAGTCGACGTACATTCTATGTTTTTCGCTTGATTTCTTCATTATGACAATGTTAGACAACCATTATGTGTATATTACTTCTCTGATAAAAACTATTTTTTCCAACTTGTCAACCTCTTCTACGGCCGCCTTCTCTTTCTCGGTAGACATTGATCCTTTTTTCTGTGCTACTGGCTTGACGTTTGGATCTACCTTTAAGGCATGAGATGCTATTACCAGGTCAACTCCCGTGTTTTCTGAGGCAAAGCTCATGAAAAGTTCTGTGTACCGCTTCAACTTGTCAACGATGAGTGTTTTTAAGTCTTTTAACTTCGCTGAGATTTTGACTTCTTTCCCTTCTGCCAATTTTACTGTCTTTGTTTCCCCTACAGGTTCAATATGCTCTTCCACCTCGATCTCCAGTATTTCTTCAATTGGGAGTGCCTCTGTCATGGCTATTAGATAGCATGCCTTGACTGCCTTTTGATCTCCTTTCACCACCACCACACTTACAGTTGTTGGAATTTTCATTGTCAAGTATCGGATTGATATTACCATCCTCGAGTCATACAGGTATGGCAGCCAGAGAATTGTGTTGTATGCCAGAGGCATATCCATGACATTGAAGAGGGCTTTAATCTCCTTACCATGTGTCTGGTCTCTTCCAAATTCTACCATTAGCTCGACTAACCCCACAGGATGGATGGGTGCGCCACTTAGGCCTGAGACCGATGTAGGGCAGTGCTTCATGCTCAATTGAGATCCTCCCATCTGTTTGTATGCCATCCACATGATCAAGTTGATGGAGCTCCCTTCATCTATCAGTATACGCTTGACAGCGTAATTATCTATGATGGCTTCCACAACCAGTGTGTCACTGTGAGGTTCTTGGATATGTGCTCCATCATCAGGACCGAAGGTGATGATCGGGACTGGGTGATCTAATCCCTTTTTGGCGTGCTTGGTGGCATTTATACTCATGATCTCTGCTCTTGACCTTTTCTTTGTTACTGCCGAACATGATTCTCCACCTTTGATGACATGCACCTTCCCCAATACAGCCTTTCCTTGGGGGTCAGCAGTTGTTTGAGGCTCCTTTGGTGGATTTGGGGATGGAATCTCTTTAGTTTGGGTAGTGAACTTCCTCATAGCTCCTGTTTCTATCAACCTTTCAATTTCCCTTCTCAACTCAAAGCAATCTTCTATATCATGCCCGTAATCTTTATGGAACTTGCAAAAACGACTCGAGTTCTAGACTGGTTCAGAGGGGTGAAACTCTCTCGTCTCTTCTGGTTGTATCGATAGGGTCTGCTGTAAGTGTTATAAGGACGGTAGGTTTGTCTGGTGATATGGGCTTTTTGGACTTGTGTCTTTGGTGGTTTGTCATCTTTCTTTTCCTTTTTCTTTACATCTGTTTCTTCCTTTTCTAGCCTCCTGTAACGTCTCCCATAATCAACATTAACACATTTTTTGGCCATAAGCATCAAATTCTGATACGTCTTTGGAGGCTTTGAGTAGATCTTGTTTGTTAGTCGTCCCATGGTTGTGCCTCTTCTTGGTAATGTTT
Organism: Bocquillonia castaneifolia; assembly: GCA_948193215.1. NCBI lineage: Eukaryota > Viridiplantae > Streptophyta > Magnoliopsida > Malpighiales > Euphorbiaceae > Bocquillonia > Bocquillonia castaneifolia. The sequence continues at coordinate 14,371 of CANYLF015638486.1, forward strand.
AGGTTGTCTATCTTGGTAACTTCATTGTTGAATCTCTCCAAGTAATCTCTTAAAGACTCATTGTTTCTCTGCTTGCATTGGTAAAGTTGCTTAGAACTTCTCTTTGGTGGTATATTTAGGAAGAATCTGAGGATGAATTTTATTATTAGATTCTTCGAGGTGGTGATTGTGAAACGACCCTAAAATAAAACAATATATTAAGGAATACAATACATAATAATAGTAATCAATCATAAATTCAAAGTCAATTAAAACTCCCTTCCAAAAATAATAATTTTCAAAAAACAGGGGGTAACAACGATCGTTGTTAAATGAGCAACGATCGTTGTCAAATGTACAACGATCGTTGTGGACGAACAGTGATCGTTGTTAAAATCACAAAAAATGCCCAAAAGTTCCAGTAAGTTACACGAGCTCGTTGGAATCAACAACAAACTCGTTGCTATAACAGCAACGATTGTTGTTAACCTAACAACGATCGTTGTTAAGCTAAAAAGCTCAAAACGAAATAATTCCCAAAAATCACAGTTTTAAAACAGAATTTTTTTGACTTGCCTCTGTAAAAACGTACTCCAGCAGGCTCAAAATCAATTTATATATATAACAAACTTTTCAACCTTTAAAATACAATAATATTTATAGACGAGGAATATTGAAAATTCCATCAACATACAATTGACCGAAAATGAACTTTGTACAAACATTTACTCAAATTTACACAAATATAGACATATCGAATAGTTCATTACACATACTTGTCAATTACCAACTCA
>CANYLF015640786.1:0-12508 GCA_948193215.1 Bocquillonia castaneifolia
TTTAGGGTTCATTAAATAAAAAATCGAAAGGGAGAGAGAAAGATCAGTTTCGTCAATTTAGGGTCCATTATCTCTCAACCCAATTTCACCCAACCCAAATCAATCTCCATTACCCAAACCCATTTCTTATCTGTTAACAACAAAAAAATTGAATTAAAAGAAACCCTAAATTACCTTCTTTTCTCATGTGACCTATGCCTTCTTTCTAACAACCACACACCTGCAAGTTTCTTCCTATTCCCTTCTTCTTGTCAACCCGAGGTGCATATTACATATCTTCTTCTTCCTTTATTTTTTTCCTTCTCTTTTTTTTTTCCGTCACCCATGCTTTAAGTCGAAGAAACACATTTACATTTTCCTTCCTCTTTTGTCAGACCTCTCCTGCATATCACTTGAAACCTTTGTGCTTCAACTTCTTCCTTTTAAAAATGGGGAAAACGTCAAAGGATGACAACTTCAGCAATTCATCAATGGCCACTGTTGTGAAGAAACCAAAAATAGTAAAAAATAAAAAGGTAGAGTAAAAAAGACAGTAAAATCAATCTCCAAAGTCAAGAATAAGGCAGAAATCTTGATGGGTACCGGAATCAAAATTTCCAAAATGAAATTGAAATAGTTTAAGTACATATATTTAAGGTTCAATGGAAAAATCAGATAATGAATTCAGTTAAAAATCAGATAAGGAAGCAAGACAATCTCTCTCTCTTTGGATTTTTTTTGTTTAATTGAACCCTAAATTTGGTTTATTAAGTGAGAAATAGATAATGAATGAAGGGGTTTTTTTTTTGTCTTTTTGTCCATATACGGCCAGTTTCATCAATTTAAATGTTAAAAATTGATGTGGTACGCACATCGTCTTAAGTGGGCCCACTTGTGTATAGTCGGCACGCCAATGATCGAAAAGGAGAACATGTATCTAGTTGAATGGGTTTAAAAAGTTCAGGCATTCAATTGAACAAATAACATGTTGTGGAGACATGGGTTTTTCGTGCCCTAGATGTGCCCAACCGTAATGGCGAGCTGACTCACTAAATTAGGATTAAGCTTTTTAGAAAAAACATGGAGTCGCCACCCGAATTGCGATCGGGACACTAAGTGACGAGTAAGACAGGTTGATTCCTTTGGAATTCCCATCCATCATTACTTCAGATGATTCTAGGTTCGGAATGAGTCATACATACTAGGCAATTCCCCATTTAACTAATTAATGAGGTCATTATTTCTTACAACAGACAAACAATAATAAAGCTGGCAAGGAAGAATGATCGTCCCTGATATTGTTTCTAATCAGATTTATCATTTCTAGATTAGCTCCACTTGATTAGTCCCTAATCGATTGAGTGCAGTTCGTTGTGTTTGGTGGGTTTCTATTTATTTTAATTGAATAGGCCGAGTGGATTATTTCCTCATTTATTTACATGCAGAACATCCACGGTTGGTTTCTAACTCATTTTTATGTATTTATTAGTTAATGTTTGCACATTAATTTATTTACTTATTACCTGGGATAATGGAATGGGAATATACATACATCCTTAGAGGAAGGAAAGGGGAAATGAGTTTCTACCATTTTTATTATACTGATTACTGGGTTTAATTATTAAATGTCTAATTAATTATTTATCAGGAAGTTCTAGGTGATATTTATAGGGTTAGAGACCTTTCCGATTGATTTATTAGTCCCAGAGAGGACTAACTATCGATCTTGAAGCTTCAGACAGTTGATCCACCATGACCTCCTTGTGAATCATGGACTCACCATCACGAAGGTCCGGCCCAAGGTTATTAAAATCAGGATCCTACATCGGATCGATAAGAGGGCCTATAGAATCGGATTGCAGAATCGGATTGAGGATCGTAAGATCCTATACACTTGAAAAAAATGATCAAAAAAATTTTTTTACCACTAAAATATAGGTATAAAAACTGAATAAATCTCAAACTTATGTTAAAAGTATGAGTTACACTTTCTAAAATTAAATGATAAGTCCAATAACTTTATAAGTTTGTCCAAGTTGGACCATCCAGCAACATAAAAGTACATTAAAAATCCAAAGCTTGTAATAAGAAAACATAGTTACAGAAGTAAAATGTCAGTTCTTTCCATAACTAATTTATCAACAAACATCTTCACAATAACCATAGTTGTCTTCCATATCATCACTTTTGTTTGTATTCCCATTCGTATAGAGATCAATATTATCAGAATCATCATCATCAAGCTCGATGTCCATAGGTACTTTAGGACACGGCTCCACATTCTTATGAGTATGAGCTAGATGATGCTTTAATCGAAACACACCACCAGAACGAGTAATCCCACAATATTTACACTGAACTTTCTTTGAGTTGTTATCCATATCAATTCCGTGTTCCTAACCAGAATCTGACCTTTGACTAGCTGAATTTTTTCTTTTATTTTTTCCAGAACCAGAACAGGACATCTTTGAATTTCAATGTTCATTAAAAATCCATAGACTGAAAAAATAAAAGAAATTCGTTTTAGTGTAAGAGCTAACATTTTACACTACTAAATTAAAGAGATAAATAGATAACAACTACAAAAAAAAAAAATCAATAGCTAACAAAACACGCATACTATACATGCAATCAGTATAATTAGCATATAAAAATAAATGAAATAGACTCAAATATTTGTATAAATAAGTAAATAAAAATTAAAAAAAATAACAGATTCATGAAGAGAAATATAATCAAACACTTTAACAAGATCTCATTTTTATCAACTAGAAAAGTAATTATTAAATCTAGAAAGCTGATAATTCCATTAAATAGAAGAAAATTAAAAAAAAAGACAAACAAAAATGATTTAAGAAATAAAAATTCACTTATTTGACAGCTCCAAAAAAAATGGTTGAACAAAGCTTGACACCTTTTAGTCTTTAAACAAGATATTATAATTTAACAAAATTTTCCATTAAAGAAAAAAATGATCAGACAACTTTTTTTGTCTTTAAGAGTAATGAGGATGAGGACGAAAAGAGAGAAGGAAGTGGTTGTGGCTGTGTGTCTTACAAATGTTCGGGCAAATGGTTTCTTTGTCAATTTTTTTATTTTGTTATTAATTCCCTTTTATGGGCTATTGGAATAAAACTATCTTCTGGGCCTTATTCCCAAAAATGTAAACTTAAAAGATGGGCAAGCCTTAGATTTTTGGGATTTATATCAGCATATTAGGATCGGTAGAATCTCATTCCAAATCTTGATTCTAACGATCCTGACCGATCCTACTACGATTCTATACAGGTTACGACATGAGATATGGATCGTTTAGTAATATTTGGATCGTAGGATCATATGATCCTACAATCCGGATCACAATTTTGTTAACCATGGCCCGGCTAGACCTTCAAAGGTGCAGCCGGATCTTTAATCTAGGCCCAAGCCCAAGTTGTTAATAAATTCTTGGAGTGGGACAGTCCGATTGGTGGCTTGATAGTCCGGACGGATGTTTAAAGATTTGGCCGGTCCTGCAATATAGGATCTAGCATGTTTTTTTCCTGTATTGTTACAAATCTTAACAAATAAAAGTATAAAACAATAACCAGGGGCCTAAAGTGTATATATGAGTCTTCAAATGGTTAAAAGGAGGGTTTCTAGGGGTAACCCAAGCATTTAAAACAAAGTGATACTTTGATTCACAGCTTGGGTTGTTGGTGACCAAGCTTTGATTCTATTGCTTCTACATCATCTTGACTTCATTTAGGACTCATATGCATAAGCAGAATATAAAAAGATGTTAGTATATGAAATAAGGAAAAGTTACAGTAAGCTAAAACATTAAAATATGAATGGAATGTGCTTATTCTGATGTATGGATGCTTCGTGGATGGTAGGTTGCCCTCAGTTGATGAGTGTTACTGCTTCAAGTAGTAATGGGCTTCTGAATTTGAAAAGAATTTCCTCGTTTGAAAACTCCATGAAAACTGGTTCTCAAAAACAAAGTTAACAGAGGTGTTGTGTGTGCGTGTTTAGCTTCTTTTCTCCAACTTCTCTCTTTCAAACAAGAGAACCCCCCCTTGATATTGACAAATGTGGATTTTTATAGAGAGAAAAGGAATCTCTCGAAGTAACTTGTGCTTCGTAGGGTAGGTCGGTGTAGATTATAAGGCTCCGTCACCTACAGATACATGCATCCTATCCCAAAATCTGTCATTTTAGGAGGATGATCCGGCTGAACTTTCACTATTCATTCAAACAAATGAGTGAAGTTCCATACGGATGATTGCTTTGAGAAAACTGGGCTTCGTTGTAATGTAGGCCCAATCCAGGATTAAGGAGATTCAAAAGAATCATTGGAGATTCATCCGGATCTCTAAAGGCCAAAATTTCATTTTTTGAAAACATTTTTTTCAATCCTTTAGCTCATCCCTACGAGAAATAGGGTAACAGAGTGGTCCATACTAGACCGTATTTGTCATTGGGCCCTCGGACCGATTCTACGTACTTGCATCCAAAAATCAGGTGTCTACAGTTGCCCCTGCTTTGTCGGAGTTTAGCAATGTCAGTCAGATAAACTTGAATAAATGAACGACAAAGCAAATAAACAAGCATAAAAATTATCAAGGATACAGAAAAGGATACTGCTCGGGTGGTCGATAGTCGTTGCTGAAGTGTCGGGGATAGTTTGCCTCCGAGTTGACAACTCTGTGGTTGTTGGAAGCCTTGGAGGTAGCTTGTCTCCAAGAAGAACCTGACTAATTTAGAATTTAAGGACCATGTTATCATAAAAGACGTCGTGGTTAACTCGAATGAGACTAGGATACTGGAATCCTAAAAGGGTTGGACAATTTTGGTTGACACTATTGGTTGCAGACTTATTCACCATTTTATTTTGAGGACCCGTTCATCTCCTGGATTTATTCTAGTACTCGCAGACCTGTCTTGAAATTTTTTCTGTTATCCGCGGTAGGGTTAATTTGTTTTGTGGACTTGATTGTAGTAGTTTTGGCTTGATTTTGGACCCGTTTGTCATAAACTTTTAGAATTTTGGACCAAGTTGCAGGATTTGTATCTTTAGGGACTAAAGCAGTAATTTGCCATTCCACCTCTTAAAAAGAAACTACCCATTTCTCCTTTTTCTTCTTCCACCGTCGGTTATTCTTCTTCTTTTCTCTCTATTGATTTTTCTTTACTCTCATTTAGTTTACAAACCCTAGCTTAGTTATTCTTCCCTATTTTTTACTTCTTCTTTGTCAATTTTCTTTCCGCTTCTAAGTTCCCATGGCTGAGAACCAAGGAATTCCCACGGAGGCCAAAAATCAAGAAATCCCAATGGAAGGAATAAATCAAGAGAACCCAACGATTCCAGAGATTGCTCCTCTGGCCATGGACCCTCTTAACCCTTTCTTAGACAGTTCTTGCTCAATTTTCAATGTGGTGGACTGTGTGTATAAGCCAGAGCTTTATGGATTGGAAAGAGGAGTGGACATTCTTCCTTTGACAAATTTGGGTTGCCCAACTGGGTTGTTATTCCAAGATAGAGGTTAGTTCTCCTTTACCCAATGATTTTATGGTGTTTTGGTCATCGTTTTGATTGGGTCTTGATTTCTGGCGTGCATTTGCCTTTTACAGATCAGGACGGATGAAAAAATGTTCGTTCGGATCTTCACGTAGCTTCTAAAATGTTGTTCCTGCGTATGCTGTTATGTGTCTGTTGCTTATGTGTTTGCTTATGTGATTGTGACAATGTAGTTGGTGTGTCTGTCTACCTTGTTTCTACTTGTGTTAGTGCAAAGTCTGCAAATCACAAGTAATGATCCGGATGAATGTCCAAAGGGATGTAAAGGTCTAGCTGGATCATTGCTTGTGAATTTCAGTTTAGATATTGTTGCCCTGCTTGTGTGTATTAGGCCCTAAACATGCTCATCTTGGGACCGTGAAAATGTGAATGACCCACTAATGTCTGTGGATATGCATGACTGTGTTGCAGGGTGTCCTAAGGCCCTTTAGCTTGTGTGTGCAATTCGTGAATATGCCTATAATGCTTTGAGTAATTGTAATGCTCGTGTGATGCATTCTTTGACCTAGTGCATTGTTTTTTTGTACCAAGATTTATTGGTTTAACAGCCCGATAACTTTTGCGACTCACGCAAGCTGTGGAACATGCTAACCAAGTCCGTGAAGGCTCGTGTAAGGCAGACTAGCTTTGATACCATCATAGAGGCCCTTCCGGATTTGTACGTCATCAACCAGATAGGTCATGTGGATCGAGCTTCAACCTACGCCTTGAGTGAGCGGTGGATGTGCAGCACCCACACCTTCCAGCTGCCTAGCGGGGAGTACGGCAACACCCCTGGTGACTTTGCGGCTGTAACTATAGTCCGATGTGGTGGTGAGCGAATTTCATTTGATGGCGGTATTTATCATGCCTCTGAAGAGGAGCGTGCTGACTATTACAGGCTAATGTTTGGGAGGATGCCGGTCTTGCGTGACAATAGTAAGAAGATCATCTATTCAGGAATGCTGAGGTAGTTCCCGACTTATCCCTTGGTGTGAGAGGGCCAGGACACTGTACAGATGATTACAGAGCCTATTGCGGAGGTGGCTAGAGATCAGATGGCCAGAGTCTTTCTTTTCCACTTGCTAGCTAGTACTTTGTTTTGTAATGAGACTAGCAGTCTCTGGATCCACTTTGTGCCCCTGCTATAAGACTTTGATGCGGTAAGGTGTTATGATTAGGGTTATACTGCCTTGGCTCATATCTTTGCTGCTTAGATAAATTTTCCATAGGATATCAGAAGCTGAATAAGTTTTGGCACGCTGCTCACATAAGTAATACCTGATTTACTTCTTCTTTTAGTTGTTTTTGTTTGTTTTTCCCTTTTTCTTTTTTGAGATACGTTTTTGAGGTCTTGTTTCCATCTTGTAAGTATGGGTTATTGAGATGGGTCTTCTGAAGAATATTTGATCTATGAGAGTGCCACACACTCTGCCTGCTATCCGTAGTTGGGGTGCTTCTCGAAATACTACCCCACAGCTGTACTTGGCTGATCACAAGAAGGCCCTGAATAAGCTTACTCATGATCAAGTAAGTGTATTTCTCTTTTGTCAGATTTACTTCTTAGCCTTGGTTACTGATTTCTAAATCTTCTATTGCAGATCAATGTTAATTAATCTGGGGATGAGAACAAGCTGCCTGAATACATGAGTGTCTCGACCGAGAAGGATGGGAAGAGGCACTTACTAGAGGGTTCTGGATACCAGATGTGGTATCTTGGTGAGCAGGTCTTCGAGCAGATATTGAACTCTGCAAGGGAGTCGGTTCCCCAGAATCCTCCCAAGGACATAAACTGGACCTGGTTTATGACTGATGAGGAGCTTGCCCACTAGATTGAGGGCAAGGATATTGCGCACTTCCTTGTTGATGATCTGAGCTATCCTGACTTCTTAGAGAGCTCTTGTTTGCGTGCCCTTCCATTGCCTCTGGAGAAGGCTCTTATTGTAATTTCTATTCTTGTTTCTAATTGTTCTTTGTCACCTTTTGAACTGCTTCTGATTGTTATTTCTTTTAGGCACGGAATGCTGTCATCAGGCTTCCCAAGAATATCAAGCTTATGAATCTACTAGCAGGCGATCGTGTTGGCCACATTGGGACTTTTGCAGCTGGAACTCGACAAGGTGTTACTGCTCAGTAACAGGCTCCTGCTCGGAGAGCTGCTCCGGTTGGTCGGAGGGGTAGAGTTATAGCTAGGCAGGTGACTTCATTTTCAGCTTTGACCCTCACTTGTTAGACTCCAAACGGTATGTGGGAGCAGGTGATTGAACCTTCGCCAGACCATCACACAGTTATTCCCGCAGGCACTAGTCATGTAAGTATCCAGGAATCTTACGTTGTTCTTGATTTCTTTTTGTCTCTAAAGCTTCATGGTCCATTTTTTGCCTTTCTTTATAGGTCCTTGTTAAGGATGCGAACCAGCTGGCCGCTATACTTTAGGGGTGCAAGTATCTGATTATGGCCTTATACATAGTGTGGCACGCGCACTCTCAAAGGAAGGACGAGAAGATTGCCACACTAAGGGCCCAAGTTCACGAATTGAAGGATGTGACAGTCAACTAGAAGAGGAGGAGACCTATTTGGAGTCGTCAGAGGAGGAGGAAGGGGATACAAGCAGACGCGTTCATGCTCGACGTAGTTGACTTCCTTGCCAGTATTGTTTGCTTGCCTTGAAAATTTCCATCTTTCTTGTTGCTAGGTGTTTGTTTAGCCCGTCATTCTGAATATTTCTTTTTTCTTACTATATTTGGGCTCTTGTTTGACCCTTGGTTCTAAATGTTGCGGCTAGAGTTTTATGTGCAGTCTTCGATTACCTGTCTTGATGTATATGTTTTTATGCATGCAGTGGATGTTTATACACAAGTTTTCAGAATGTTTTTAAGGGGAATGCTATTAATTTTACGTGTATGCGTGTATGAATGCCTATGAAATGCATAAATTTTAGAAAACACAATCTGTCACAAGGACCGATGATCCGGACGGATCTTCTTTAGCTTGTGAAGGTCCGGTTGGATGATTTTGATGGTCCGAATGGATCTTTGGCTGTCTACATGCAGGATTTTTACCACCTATTGCTTTTGTTGACATGCTAAATGCCCTTAGTTTATCTTTTCTACCTTCAGCGGTTGTAAAGACTGTCTTGATGCCACCTCTTGCTCCAATGGGAATTGCCTCCCAATCTCTTTGCATACAAATTTTTGGTTTGTTAAGTCCATTTAAGGAGAAGGAAGTTGGTATAAGAGTTTCCATTTATAGCACTTGTTCTTGCTAACTAGTCTCCATTTCTGATTTTGCTTTGAAATACTTTGTTTGAGAATGACTTCTTCCTCTTCCATTACTCCATTAATGGGTTATGTCCAAGAGTTTCTTGGCGATGGCCATAAGAAGTGGAGCTACCTCTTCAATTTTGCTCTGTCTCCTCTTGTTTCTTTGAAGGATATGAGGATTGATGAAGGCTTTCTTCACAGTGTTGCAAAGTACTGGGATCATCGCAACCACGTATTTCATTTCAGAGGAGTATAAATATGTCCCTTGCTTGAATAGTTTGCTGCCATCTTGGGAAGGGATACGTCTCTTCTTCCATTCCTATTGCTTTGCCTAGTTTAGATTTGAACTTTCTGAGTTTTATGGTGCCATTGTTCGACTTGCCTCCTCAGACTATCCATTTATTTTCTCATCAGAGAATGATGATGCTGCCTCAGTTGATTAAAAACTGCAGACATGAAGTGACCAGGTGTCCTTCTTGGTGAAGGATTATTACTTTCTGCTTGTATGCCGCATTTTTATTGGTTGATCCCGATGGTTTGGGTGACATCCAAAATGCCCATATTATCGACCAAGTGGAGGTGGGTGCAAACCCTTTTCCTTTTCTTTTGGCTGAAACTATGGTTGGACTGGATTGTGTCTCTCAGGGTGGTAGGTTTAGAGTAAGTCATATGCTTTTACAAGTGAACAGGATGTGTTTTGGCGGCCATTTTTAATTTTTAGGATCGGTTTGGCGTTTACAGATCCGGATGGATCATTGCCATGCCTTTGCATTTTTACTCATGTGTTGGCTTTGTATTTTGGCTGATTTAGTTGAGAGAAAGGTTTGGTCTAATTGAAGTTCCCAGAAATCTAAATAGTTATATGCCCAGGCAATTGATGGCTCGTGCTTTGTCTCATTCCGCACTTCATGTGATAGAGGATAAGTGGGAGGATTATTTGACTAATCAGAGAGAGGATAATATCCATTGGCAATGTCCCTAGTGGTCACTAACTGAAGTTACCGTTGAACTTTTTGGTCGATGAGTTCCTCTGGCTGGATTGTACTATTCTAGATTTTACACTCCTTCTAGGCTCTGTCGCCAGTATGGTCAGGTCCAGCATATCGTGACTCTATTTTCAGAGTTTGAAACCTCGTTGCTACAGCCTCAGTTTCTTGCCCAGATCCATAGTGAATGGGAAGGCAGGCGTAGGATGATAAACCTAAGGTTTACTGGTAGTATTGAGACTAAGGATTTTTACAAGGCATGGGTGGAAGTGCAGAAACTTGAACCCTTTGTTTCTTGTATTAAGCTGCTGGATTCATTGTATGAGGCAAGCATGGTGAAATATGCAAATGTTGGGTGTTAGAAGGTCTTAGATCCGCCCTTTACTTATGTTGTTTTGTAAGAGATGTTTTCTGTAATGTGAACATTCCATTGTACCATGAATAAGGCAATGTTTAATAAAAAATGTTGTTCTATAAAATGTATGCTATATATTCACAACAGCGTACTATACTGATCACGCTTGATATGCCCCCTGTTTCCATCTGTCCTTTATCAGTTTTACAACTGGATATTTTCTCTTGTTCCCTAATTTTTGTCTGAATGTTCCAAATTCAGTGGGGTATATTCCTTTTAGAGATATTATTTCTTCAATCTATCTATGTTATAGGATGAGTGCACTCATTGCCGTCCAGGTTTGATAACTTAACCGCGCCTTTACATAGGACCTTCCCAACCAAGTACAGACCTTCCCAGGTTTGTTTGAATTTGCCCCTTGGGTCGAATGGAACTGGCCTAGCTTGCTTCAGGAACTAATCTCCTTCTTTAACCATGCGTGGCCTGATGCCTTTGTTGAATGCTCATGCTAGCCTCTTTAGGTATAACTGCGTATGATAGAGAGCTCTTTTCCTGTTTTCCTCAAGTGACAGCGATTGTTCGTATCTCTTTTCTGCCCATTCAGTTTCTGGCAACTGTGCTTCTAAGGCCACTCATAGAGACTTGCACTGCATTTCTAATGAGAGTACCGCTTCTCCCCCAAATACTAAGGAATAAGGCATTTATTTAATGGCACTGGTGTTGTAGCCCATAACAGCATATGGTAGCTGTTCTGACCAATCTTTGTATGTTTTGACCACTTTCACTAGAATCTTCTTGATAGTTCTATTGGCAGCTTCCACAGCTCCATTGGCTTTCGACCTGTATGGCAATGATTTATGATGCTCAATGCCATTTTCTTTCAGAAATTCTGCAGTTTTCCATTGGAATTGTACTTCGTTATCTGACACTATATGGTGTGGAATTCCAAATCTGTGCTTGATTTTCTTTGCTAGAAATTCAATCATGCTGTGAGCTGTAACAATAGGAAGTGAAACATTTTCAACATATCTGGTGAAATACTCAATTGTGACTATGATGCACTTGTGGCTATTAAAAGCTATCAATTTTTATTAGCCCCATGATGTCGATTCCCCAGGTAGAGAAAGGCCATGGAGATGCAAGGCTATGCAATTCTGAAGGTGGGACATGGATTTAATTCTCATGTATCTGACAATCGTGACATTCGCGAACCATTTTGATGCAGTCTTTGTCCATGGTATCCAAGTAATACCCTTGCCTTCATATTTTTAAGGCGAATATAGGTCCACTTATGTGGGGTCCACATGTTCCAAAATATACTTCCTTCATGACTTCTCCGGCTTCCTCCCGCGTGAGAAATCTAAGGAGTGTTCCAGATGGTGATCTTCGATATACTACCCTTTCATGGTAAGTGTAGTTTCTGGACTAGAGTCGGATAGTAAAGCATTGCTTACTATTTAATTCTTATGGGTATTCCTGTGCTTCCAAATATCTCAAGATGTCGTAGAACCATGGCTTTATAGGTGGTCCTACGAGGCAAAACGTCTTTTCATTCTCGTAGCAAGGTCGGTTGGACTTCATCATTACTACGGGTTTCATTTTTTCTTTATTTGGATTATCCCATACTGCGGTGAGAGTGGCCAAGGCATCTACTATCTCATTTTCATCCCTAGGTAAGTGATGCAGGCTACACTTCTGAAAGCGGTTCTTGATTTAATGTAGATTTTCTGCATAAGGTTTTAATTTTTCATCTCGCACTTCCCATTCTTCCATTGCTTGATTGACAATTAGCTTGGAATCTTTATAGGCTGAAATTTCCTTGGTTCCTACAGAACTAGCAGATCCTAACCCGAGTATACACGCTTCATACTCTGCCATGTTGTTGGTGATAGGAAACTCCAATTTCTTGGCAATAGGAATCTGTTCTCCTAAGGGTGTTACGAGCAATACTCTTAGCCCAACTCCTCTATAATTGCCTACCCCATCAAAGTACAACAGCCATCCTTGAGCCTCGATTACGTTAAGTCCTTCTGTAGACATACAAATTTTAAAATTAAATTTTAGACTAAATAAATATTTTAGTCTAATGTTTATTTAGATTATTTAAATGTTTTAATCTAATTAAAATCAAATGAATTTTAAACCAATCAAATATTTTGGTCTTTTAAATATCCAAATTAATAAAGTGCTTTAATTTAGATAAAATCAAATAAGTTTTAAACTAATCAAATATTTTTGGATTATGAAGGATCTAGAATAAATAAATATTTTAATCTAGATAAATTCAAGTTGATTTTAAGCCAATCAAATATTTTGGTTTATGAAGATTCTAGAATAAATAAATATTTTAATCTAGATAAATTCAAGTTGATTTTAAGCCAAT